>PVJI01021579.1:0-26826 GCA_004026765.1 Micronycteris hirsuta
GCTTTCCCAGATGGATAGTACCCCTACTTTTACGATTATTTGTCTCTTCTTCCTTTTTGAGGAGAGATTGCAAACTGCTTCTCTCCCCTCCCCCTCTTCCCATCAATCCTCACATTCAGGTGGGCATAGATGAGTGGCTATAAGGTAAGACTGGAGTGCCAGACACAGGGCAGTGTTCTTAGCATAGACTCAAGGGTTATTCACACAGAGGTGGCTGCTGAAGCCCAGAGAGAGTGTTGATTGACAGAGAAGAATGTGCTGAGGAAGAAGAGTGATGGGCGCTGAACGTTGTATTATGCCGATAGAAAAATGTGAAGGAGGAGCTAGAGGAGAAACCACAGGAGTAATGGAAGGATAAAAGATGAAGTCTCTGAGGAAGGGCCAAATAATATGGAAAGATTGATGAGATTGAGGATAAGGGACGCACCAATGGGTTTGGTGACAGGGAGATCAGAGCTGCTCTTTGGAAAAGGTCATTTCCCATGTTCAAACCCATCTACCTTTCCCAGCTCAATTGCTTCCTTTCCTGGGTAGGTGAAGTTGCTCTCAGCAGACCAGCACGCCCCAACAGAATAATCAGAAAAGCCAAATAAAACAGAAGTTAGCTCTTTAACGGATGCTGAGAACTGCTGGGGCAAGGAAAACTGGAAGATCTGAGGCATTGGAGAGGGAAAACTTCAGAAGAAAGAGCTCATCCACAGCTACTTTTACACTCAGTATTTGTAGGGGCCTGAGAACCACAGCACAAGTCTGGCCGAGGGCTGGAACTGAGGGAGAGAAAACTGAGGGATTGCGTTTTGGCAAAAGACTTGGGAGGGCCTCCAACATTCAGCCTGCTTCCCCCTGAGAATTTGGCCACATACCGGGGCTGTTCAGAACAGGGGTTTTAAAATGCAAGTGGAAACACTGCCTCCGAAAAGCAGAGTGTTTTTTCCGCACTCTTGTAAGACTAAGGTTAGAGTTTAGTACCCACTAGGGGAGGGACTTGCAGTATACAATGGGGATTTTTTGTTGTTGAAAATGCAGGTCAGAGATAAACCAAAGGAAGAATGAGACTTACCACAGCTATAATTCAACCTGGACTCCACAGATTAAAAGGAATAACATGTTCAACTACCATTCTGTCTGGACAGCGGGGGGATAGCAAATCTTCTCTGACATAAGATTTCATCTGAAATTTCTACAATTTAGTATACACAGCTTTCCGGCATTCAATTAAAATTTACTAGGTACACCAAAGGACAGGATCACATGACTGAAAAAACATGGGAAAAAAGAGCAGAAACAGGTGATCCAGGTGTTGAAGTTTGCTGACAAGGGCTGTCAGTTAACTACCATCATATGATAAAAAGGAAAAGATGGACACATTATGGAAAAATGGAGTCCATCTCTACGAAGCTTTCTTTGGCGCCCCCCTTTCTAGAAGTCATTTTTCCTCCTCCACGTAATCCTAAAAGTTTATTGGTGTTCGTTGCACTCACAACCTTATAAAGTAGCATTATGGAAGTAGTTAAAAGCACTGAGGTTTTGGAATCACATAGGGTTCAAATTCAGATCAGCCACTTGTTAACCAAATGGCCTTGGCTAAGTTAATTACCTTACTTGAGCCTCAACTTCCCTGTCTAAAAAATAGTCAATAATAGTACTTTTCTCATAAGCTTGTTTTGATATATTTGCACTAACTTAGCCGCAATAAAAATGTGTTTAATTTTTAGTTACCTGCTCTAGTTTTCCTCACCAACTCCTGCTGAGGAGTGTAGAAAGAACCTTAATTTTTGTCCATTCCAATCATTTTATACTGATCTAATAGCTCGAATATTTCTTTAGGAATCTCAGGTTTTTTTTTTAAAGATTTTATTTTTTTATTATTTTTAGAGAGGGGGGAGGGAGGGAGAAAGACAGGGAGAGAAACAGCAATGTATGGTTGCCTCTCACATGGCCCTCACGGGGACCTGGCCCGCAACCCAGGCATGTGCCCTGACTGGGAATCGAAGCGGGACCCTCTGGTTCCCAGCCCGCGCTCAATCCACTGACCTACACCAGCCGGGCATGGAATCTCAGTTCTTTAAGAATAAATGTCAGGCCTTTGCTTCTTCCCCGCAAGATGGTATCTGGGTACAGGAGGAGTGAGTGGTCTGTGGGTTAGTGACCTGTGACAGCAGAGGAGAGGCAGGGTCCTTAAACCCATCTGGGGAGGGCCCCCTGGATCCTTTCTGATTTCTCCTGTGGAGCGGAGCTGGGCCAGTCTGCCCCCTGGACAGTGCGCACCGATGCGTTCTTGATCCCATCTGGCTGTTTGAGCTCAGTGAGCTGGTGCTCACCACTGGCTTCCAGAGCCTCAGCCACTTGCCTCTAGTTCCATAGGCCCCTCTCCTCTTTCATAGCAGCTTCAGGCTTCGGCCGGGCCAACAATTTTCTTAGTGCCTCTACATCTCCTCACTGGGATGTGAAAGGGTTATCACTGCTTCAAAACAGGCGCCCTCATTCTGTAGTCCCCTCACTTCCTATTCCAGTCTTTCATAGCACTTTACTAAGTTGGTAACTTCACTTTTTTGTGAGAACCTTCATTTGATGTGTGCTCCCATACAACACTGCAGTCCTTGCGGTGGCGCAGGTCCTGCCCAGTGTTGCTCATCATTGTTTTCCCAGTGCCTAGCATAGCAGGTGCTCAGTCAATACCACTGTATAAGTAAAGGAGAAACCCCTAACCTCAGGGCCCTAAGATTGAGGAACATGGGTGGACTTGCCTCAAATCCTTTCCCAACCACATTAGGAATCTTTGTTAGCTTTCTACCTAAGAACCATCCTCCAGTGTTCTTTGCTCTCAGAACACTAATTTTGTTTGGTTGGAAAATGCCCAGCCCAGGGACTAAATCATGAATCAGTCTAAAATGATCATTACAACCCCATTCCCTTTTGCCAGCAATAGATCTGAGTAATTATGCCACAATGTGCTGGCTAGTAAGCTAGAAAGAGACAACTAGGTGGCTTCTGGGAAAGATTTTTTTTCTTGATGAAAAATATGAGGACCGCTTCTTTGGCCTCCTCTGCCCCCAACCCCTCACTTCTTAAATGTGCTGGGGTGAGGATGTTATGGTTGGAACCATGGCAACTATCTTGCAACTATAAGGGAAAGGCCTGAAGAAATGCCAAAATGACCCCATTGAACTTCTGTACCAACCTTGGAATTATCTCGACTTCTTGTTATGTGAGATCATAAATACCTCAATTATTTAGGCTACTACTATTTTATTTTTATAGTGTAGGAGCCAATTTTTTTTTCTCATACACTTTTGAACAAATCCAACTTCACACATATTCTGGGACCTAAGTGGGAATAGCCAATCGATGGTCCTGTTATAACCCCCATAAACGTTACAGTCTGCTCAGAGACATCACCTTATTGACATCCTGGGTTGCAAGTCAGATCTGCCTTTCTGCCTTTCTTTTGCTAACATCTCTAAAGCACTCTGAGCAAAGAGTATCTAAATTGTCACAGGTGGTAAACAGGTAGATACAGGTTAAGGGAATGGGATGAAAAAGTAGAACTAAAGCAGCAGGAGAGGAAGGGCTAAAGCTAGGAAAGCAAAGAGAAACCAAAGGGGAAAATGAGGCCAGGGTAGAGGAAAGTCCAGCAAATAGCTACAGGAAGAGTCAGAGGAATTGGGAATGGACAATTTTAATTTCTTAATTGTCTAGGAAGTCATCTAACACAAATGTATAAGACTTTTTGGAGAAAATTGTTATTCCAATAATGGACATAAACAAAGACCTGAATAAATGGAGTGACACATCAATTCTATGGAACAATTGAACATTTTCAAGAATATTACTTCTTTACATATTAAACCACAGATCCAATGCAATGCCAGTAAAATGCCCTCCTCCAATTTGTGGGCCTTTGAGAAACTGATTTAAAAATGTATGTAGAAGAAAAACCATCTACAAACAGTTAACAAAAAGGTGTGAGAAAAAAAACACACAACAGAGTTGCCTTACTAGATATTAAGGTATATCACAAAGTCCTGCTTAAAGAAAGCCCATGAAGCAGAACAGAGAACCCAGAATAGATGCAGCTGTAGGTGGGAACTTGGCATATGATAAGAGGGGGCGCCACAAATCACTGGGGGGAGCAATAACGTAGTTAGTAGATAGTGTTGGGAAAATTGGCTCCATGAATACCACCTCAAGGGAGCTTTTTAAAGAAACCCCAAATGTATTAAAGGCCTAAATATTAAATATAAAACTCTACAGTAACAGAAGAAAATATGGGTGAATACCTCTGAGACTTTTGAGTGGAGACTGGTAACTTAAAGAAAAACCCCAAAAGCTTAAGCAGGAGAAAAATGGTTGGATTTGTCTATGAAACAAAATTAAAGATTTACTCCAACAAAAAATACTATAAAGTCAATAGGTAGATAGTAGACTGGAGGAAGATGTTATTAGCATCCCAAACCAATGGATCTATAGCTAGGAAATCCTGCAAAACAGTAAGAAAAATATAGGGGAAATGTAAAAAAATAGCAGGGTATATGAATATGTAATGCATAGAAGGGAAGGCCTCTGAATGGCTGATACGCACATGAAGAGATACTCAACATCACCAGCAATGAGAGAAATGCAAATTAAAGCATCAATGAGAGATCACAGAAAGTTAGATGAAATCTCAATTATAGCAAAGATACGCTTCTAGTAGAGGGCGAACTGGAGGAGCCATTCATTCTACAGAGCAGTTGGTCCCAAGAGATGTCAAAGCTACAGTCTCAGCCCTGAGTATGCTACCAGTGCAACTTTAGCGTGCAGATCAAAAAGATGCACATAGCTCTGACTGGTGTGGCTCAGTGGGTTGCATCATCCCACCAACCAAAAGGTTGTTGGTTCAATTCCATCAGGGCACATGCCTGGGTTGCGGGCCAGGCCCCTGGTTGGGGGCCTGCAGGAGGCAGCCGATCAACGTTTCTCTCACACGTTGATGTTCCTCTCCCTCTCTCTCTCCTTCCCTTCCCCCATCTCTAAAAATAAATAAATAACAGCTTTTTTAAAGATGCATATAAAGGGCATCTGTCACGACGTGTGTGTGTGTGTGTGTGTGTGTGTGAGAGAGAGAGAGAGAGAGAGAGAGAAAGGACCTGGAGGCAACCTAGTTTTTATTTATAAAGCAATCATTTAGTTAACCATAAACATAAACAATGTGGACCACAGGCCAGCCGGAAGTAGTGGAGTTTCATACAGCAGCATGAGTGGGTTAGCAAGGCCTAATGATGAATAAAATGGTAAGAAGCAGACGTCTACAGCCCAGAACCAGATTTGTGAAGTAAGAACATACGCACAGAATGGCACCATATGGTATGTTTTTGAGAATATATACTTAACATGTGGAGGTGGGTTGGAAGGATATATAGAAGTTTAAGTCAGTATCTATGCTGGAGAAAAATCGGGGGTGAGAAATGGCTATCTTGATTGTGGTGATAGCTTCACGGTTATATATATATATACGTCAAATTTATCAAAGTACACACTGTAAAATGTGCAATTTCTGTATGTCAACTGCACCTCAGTAAAGAGAGTAGATAGAGAATGACAGTTCTCTATCCGTCATTTCCTGAGCGCCAAATAAAATGAAATACACACAGCCAGTAGCCAAAGAATTTCAGTGGCTCTCACGCTTTAACATGCACGACAATTATTAGAAGCATTTGTTAAAAGAAGAAATTTGTGGGCCTCACACCCAAAGATTCTGAACCTGCATTTTAAACATTCACCCTCGATGATTTCCCTGTGAATGGATCACGGGCATAGTTGGAGATGCCCTGAACTAGGTAGAATCAAGCTACCAGGAGAGTGACAGGAAATGAGTGAGCAGGGGCAACGGCAATAGAACGTCTGCCCAGCACCCGCAGCAGGAAAATAATGAGCTCAAGCAGCTGGCCCTGTCAGCAGGGCAGCCTTTCTTCCTCTCCCGTCTGTGTGAGCCGATCCCATTAGGTCCGGCCTGGGGAACTGGGTGATGGAAATTGACAACGCCTGTCTGGGTAAGAGTATGTGGACAGGAAGCCCCAGAGGCACCTTCTTCTAGAGGATGAGGTGGGCGTGGTGCCTCCAGTGGTCCTGAGCTCCACACGATCACCCACACTCACAGACAGCTTTTCAAGGTTGGGCTGCGGGTCGGGGGGAGGTGGCTATGAAAAGAGTGAGAATGACACCGGTGGGACGTTGTCAGATGCAAATGCTTGAGTCTGCCCTGATGAGAGATGCACAGGCTGGATCATCATCTCTCAGCGAATCTGGTGAGCCCTTTCCCTGTGCAGATGGCCCAGGATTTTAGCCACAGAACTCTGCCATCCGTCCACTGCATGCTTTGCCCTTGTCTCCTTTGATCCCTGCTTCTGGCCTATGTTTCAACAGCTGGACTGTTTGGGGCATAGTGTGCACCACATGGGGGAGATTTCTTAAGAACGACTGCTAAGATTATAGGCAGGCATGACTTGGTCTTAAGCTTGACTTCAGAAATATCTAAGGGCACCCTCTCCCTGCATCTCTGGCCATAGAGAAGTTTACTTCCTTGTGAATGGAATACAACCTTGCCAGTCAAGAACAGACTCTGGGCTCCCGTCCACCGTTGTTTATCCGGGCAGAGTCTCCCTCACGGCCCAGAGCACCAATGGGAGCGCAGAGCCGCTGTCCCTTTCCTAATATGCAGAGTGCCCTGGTTTCCTAAGGACAAGGGAAGTTTTTCAGATTTATACAAACAGACCAGCATATTTGTGGGTATCCAGGTAACAAACCAAGTTTGTGACTCCTTTTGACAGCATATAATTCATAGCCCCAGACAGAAATGCTAATATGAACACAGACGCTCCAAGGAACCAGTTACAGTGGAAAAGATTAAGAAACAGTCCCAAATATAGCTCTCTCTAAAGATCATTTGATTCTCCAACAGGCCACTTTTTACAAATGTGAACATTTTCACATAAAGGGAAAAGAGAGAAAGAGAAAGAATGGAAGAGAATCCAGAGGTGCAAATATTTCAGGCTTACTAATAATCAGTGAAGCTTTCTTTCTCTCCTTAGGAACTTCCTGAAATCAGCTGTTTGATGCTGATGGTATGTGATGTGTAAGCCAGAGTGGGTGAATCTGAGGGTCCCCGTGTGCGTCTAGGGGACTGGGTCTCCCTGCGCCTGTTTGAATGAGGCCCAGTGCAGCTGCTCCCGTGGGGCCGCACAGCGTGGGCAGGCTGACAGAGCCATTCTTCTCTCTCAGTAATGTGTTTGCCTAAGCGTGAACATTAGTGTCAGAAGCACTTAGTGCAAAGCCCCCTTTCAGGGATGAAGCAGTCATTGCCAAGTCTAGGCGTCTGGGAATCCGTTATGTCTATTCGCCTGGGGGTTAAGGGTAGGGGTAGGCATCTTATATTTTCTAATAAAATTGAAAAGATAAAAAGACAAGAACACCATTTATAAAATTATCTCATGAGGGTGAGTCCCACTGTGAAACTGTCACTGTCCTGCGCTGGGACTGCCTTCCTGAGCCACAGCTCTGGTTACGTGGGGCATACCCTCCTGCCCTCATCAGCCTTGTCTTCTGAAGTGAGGGAAATGAAAATTATTTTACACCTGACCTTGCACAAATCGAATGTGCCTAATTAGTGGAAGATTTGCTTTTAGGATGAGAATCTGCTTTCATCAGTAGTGTCCCGCCTTTCAGAGATGAGGACACATCACGGACAGACTGCGTTATTTCTTGTCTCTCTCACAGTAGTAATGAACGTGAATCCCCTACTCCTGTTGCCGCCGTGGCCAGTGGCATTTACTTCTGAGGCAGCTGGCCAGTGCTGAGCCGGGGGCAGCATATCGAGGCCACACGGCCCTGGGCTCGCAACCTGGCTGGTTCATGAACACCAGGCTTCAGCATAAGAAAGGGCTAGAAATAAGATACCCCTAAGAAGCCATGTTGTTTTATCCTTGTCTTTTGGAGAAGTAATATACAGGTCTGGTACAAATCAAGTCTCCTTCCCTCCACTGTACCCCAGTGCTCCTCCCTGAGGTCAGTGTCAATTACCAGCTTCCTGTGTAATGAATGGTCCACTCAGTGGCATACAATGGCAGTGTGATGGGACAAAGAGGCTACAGGCAATAAGGGGGTGCACTGCTGTTGAGAATTTTAAAACAATAATAAAGCTGACAACAAACCAGTTTGCTACATATTATCACCAATGCTGACAATTTAAACAGTGTCAGTGACAAAATACTCCTCCCTATAAGCTCTAAACAATTATAGCTATTGCCCCTGACAGAGGTGGACTCAGCCACAGGTGTTCCTTTTGAAAGTAAGTTGGTGACAAGTTGGAAGCATCTGAGCTCCCTTCAGTACTTTTTGTGTCTCCAACCCCTTAGACATTAGACATAAGCAATTATAGGACAGCCAATTATCTAGATGAAGGAGCAGACCATGAGTTATTTCAATTGTATTTTACCACAAGGAGTTTTTATTTGTTTTTAAAATTTGAGACAATGGAACAGATTACAAACTGCATGTTGTAACATTTTTGCCTATGTGCAAATTTTTGTTTATACCCAAAATATTTTACTGAATTTGAGTGTGTTTAAAATTAACACTTACTCTTTATCAAAATTGTTAATTATTCTAAAACTAAAGACTCTGAGAGTGAGCGCCTTCAATTTGTGCCTCACCCCACTCCTAGCTGTGCCTCCTGCTCTAGAAGTCTACAAAGCACATCCCTTTCTCTGAGCTGAAGCAGCGAGAGCACTGGCACCTGACCTCAGCTTAACCCACCAAATACAGTGGAATTCCACCTCGAATTCTGAATCTGGAGCAAATGACTCAAAGACGCAAAGGAGTTTGGAGTCCATTCCTGTGGGAGTGGTCATAGCACCAGAAGTGGTATTGGTGCCCTTCTTGTTCTGTTATTGGGTTGGCCAAAAAGTCCATTTAGTGTTTTCCATAAAATAAATGACACAGTTTTCATTTTCACCAATATCTTCATTGATTTGGATATTTTGAGTATGTCAATTATCTCCCGTGTGGTAGAACATTGATTGTTCTCAATTAATGTCTTGATTTGATTGCTATAAACTTCAACTGCTCTACCCGACTGTGGAGCATCGTCCAGCAAGAAATCTCCAGCAGGAAACTTCACAAACCACTTTTGACACATTCGATCAGTCACAACACCTTCTCCATACACTGCACAAATCTTTGTTTCAGTTGCCTTGTTGCCTTTCTTGAAATAATGAAACATAATATACCGAAAATGTTGTGTATTTTCTTCCATCTTCAATATTAAAATGGCTACACAAAAATTCACCTATTTGGATTAGTTTTTTAAAAGTGCAGGCGGATAGAACAGCTGTCACAATACAGTCTAACAAAATCATTTTGAATGAAGTGAAAGACAACTAGGCACTACTAGAGCCAGCTTATGGAAAACCCAAATAGACTTTTTGGCCAACCAAATAGTTTAGCTGTGAGTCTGACCTTCTTACATAGCTTGGTTTCTGCTTGTTTGTCAAACCTGCTTCTCTGGTCTTGCAGTTGATTCTCTAAGCTCTCTGGTATCCTTCTAGTGAATTTCTTTTCTGCTTAAGTTAACCATAGTCAGTGTGTTATTTGCAGTCAAAAACTCTTACTGGTATTCCTAGTTCAGCAGATAATTTTGAGAATGAGTTTTAAAGCCCCAGGTAATCGTGTACAGCAGACAAGCAGGAAACCTAAAAATGTGGAGCAGTGGTCTTACTAGAAATGTCAAAACCTATTTCCTAACTGGCCAAAACATATCTTACTGTCTCCAACCACCTTGGCCAGATCTTAGTAGATTTAGCAAGACAAAAACCAGAGACTCTTTTTGATTAGAAGGGTTTTGATAGTTTACTCCATTTAAAATAAATTAATGGGCAAAAACCATTTTCAAAACATCAGTAAGAATTGTGATTAAACCAAAAAAAATAAATAAATAATAAAATTCTGGAGAAACAGAAGGTAACTTGTCAACAAAAGTCTGAAAGGCAATTCACTCTGCCCCGAATGCTCTTGGATCAAAGGAATGGAAATCGCCACAGTATGCTGCACATAAATATTCATTCCGTCCTATGCCACAGGAATGAGTAATGTTAGTATATAAATTCAGTTCCAACACTACTCATTTCCAAAATGATCGTTACTGAGTCCATTCTCATATTCACTGTGGCTACAGAAAGCACCTAGTTTTGTAAAACTAGTTTTAGGTCGAAAGCACCTAGTTTTAGATTCTATGACTTTGGATGAGGTCTATAAAATTTCTTGACTGAGGTTGCCTTCTATTTCTATTGGGATAGTGAAGTTATCATGGGGAGATTAAGTAAGAAGTTTATGTAGAACACCTTAGTACAGTGCTGTCACATAGTACAGCACCTGGGCAAGTTTTCCCTCACTTAGTCTGTAGTGAGCACCTGCTAAGGACCAAGCATATTTTGAGGTACCAGAAAGCTACTCACACTTGTAATGTGTTTGCTGAGTCTTCCTTCTGGTACTTTGCTAAGATGGTCTTATTAATACCAAGATGAATACACCAGCCACAAGCACCAATATCCTCAACGTATCTCCTATCTGCACCCCCCACCCCCCAAACACACACACACACACACACACACACACACACACACACACACACACACGACTCTAATTCAGGGACTCAGGTACATCTTAGGGAAGTCAGCTTCATCCATCTGTCCCAAAACAAGTTCTGCTTCTGCAAAGTTGCCTCATTCTGTGTTGTCTAGGTCTGTTCATTCCATTATATGTCCTCATGGCATCATGTGTGTTCCCTTCACTTCGCTTACCACTGAATAACTGCGTGATCACTCTGCAGTGGCCGTCTGTCTTTCCCCCAGACTCGATCAGGAGGATCCGTAACTGTCTTTCTCACGTCTGTGCTCACAGCACTCGGTGTGGTGCCTGGTACGTGAAATACACCTCTGAATAAGTGGAAAACAGCTCTTGAAACCCCCTGTCTTTTATGTTACCTTCTGGGATTGGGCCACTGTCTCTACTCCGAACACCATCTACTCCGATGCCATAACATTTCCCCCCTATCATTCCCAGGCAGTAAACATACGCGTCATGTGGCTAATAGACATAGTTCAAGTACCAACTTGAGGTCCATAAGGGATAAGTGGACAACTCAAGAAGATTACCATTTTGATGTTCCATTTGTTTACATTTTCTTAGAAGGGAGGCAAATTGGCCACTGGAACAGAACTTTGTCTCCCTTTCTTGCCCCTCGCAGTTCAGCTCTGGCCCCAAACTGGCTCACTCTTGCCAGCAAAAAAGTCCTACTATTAACTGGAACCAGCACGTTTAGAGGTAGTTTAGAGACCATCAGCATTTTCTGTGAGCATTCCCTTTGAAAGTGCCATTGCCCCAACTTAAGCGATTTACCAAATTATGTCTTCTAACAACACTCGGTACTCTCCCTGGGGGGGGCTCCTGGTGAACATGATTTTTTTCCGTCTTACTACATTTTAAAGATATTTCAGAACCCACTTTAGATTGACACTTCATCACAGACCCATCTGGATCACCCTTCAATTTGGCCCCTGGATTTACTACACCAATTGTTTGAGGTTCATAATAAAAAAAAGTGTATGTTAGTGGAATAGCTACGTTCATGCCACACCCAGAATTCTCCATCCTGGGAAAACAAAAAAGTGCATAAGGAGAAAAAATATATCTGTCTCCTTAACATGTTCTTTTCAGTTCTTTTCTTGGGAAATAGGGGAAAGGCAGTGAGAGCTCATTGGGTCATTAAGGCCTCCACCAGGGGCAGCAGGTGGAATATGTTTACTGCAAGAAATTGGTTTATGCGACTCTAAGAGCTGACTAGGCAAGTCTAAAATCCATAGATCTGGCTGTCAGAAAGGGCAGGCCATCCAGAAGGGTGGGCTGGAAACTCAGGCAGAAGCTGAGGCTGCAGTCCAAGGCAGACTTTCTTCTTCTTCACATAGGTCTCACTTGGGCTTTTAGGGCCTTTCAGCTGATTGCATCATGTACACCCAGATTATTGAGGATAATCCTAAAACAGCTAACTGATTGTAGAAGTTAATTGCATCTATAAAATACCTTCACAGCAACTCCTAAATTAGTGTTTGATTAAACAACTGAGTAAAGCCTAGCAAAATTAACACATAAAACTATTATTTTTCCTGTTATAAAGCAATTACAGAAAAATAGGCACAAGAAATAAAAAAGCCTAGAATTCTACCACATACAGATAAGCTATTAACACTCTGCTGTATTTTAATGAGTGCCTTCCAATTTTGTTTTTTTCTAGCAATTTATAATAGTAAGAAAAAATGGAAATAGTAAACTAAATGCTTGACCATCCGGAAATGGTTATGAAGATTATGATATAGGCATATGAAGCAAAATTATGCAGTCTTTAAACACTGTAATTATGAAAACTATATCAACCTGAAAAAATCCTTCAAGCGAAAAAAGCACAGTACAAAATTATATCCCTGCCATGATTACAACTGTAGCGTGGTAACATGGATCAGAAGGAAACAAGAAATAATGCAGCAGGGAGGGAGGGATGAATGGGCAGAGCACAGAGGACTTTTAGGGAACTGAAACTGTTCTGGAAAATACTATAATGGTGGCCACACATCACACATTTGTCAAAACCCGTAGAATATACAACACCTAGAGTGAACTATGTAATGTAATGTGTATAACTGTGTGGTATACACATAGACTTCAGGTGATAATGATGTGTCAGTGTATGTCAACAGTAATGAATGTGACGTTCTGGTGGGGGATGTCGATAGCGGGGCGGGGGGAGGTCACGCATGTGTGGGGGCTGGGACTGTATAGGAATTCTGTACTTTCTGTTCCATTTTGCTCTGTGAACCAAAAACCGCTCTAAAAATATTTTTAAAAAATAATGCAGTGCCCTGGCTGGTGTAGCTCAGTGGATTGAGCGTGGGCTGGGAACGAAGGGGTCCCAGTACTATTCCCAGTCAGGGCACATGTCTGGGTTGCAGGCCAGCTCCCCAGTGAGGGCCGTGTGAAAGGCAACCATACATTGCTGTTTCTGTCCCTCTCTGTCTCCCTCCCTTCCCCTCTCTCTAAAAAATAAAAATAAAATCTTTAAAAAAATAATAATAATACAGCAACTGTTAGTGCCCCTCTCCCAACACTCTCTGCATTTATCACGTGATGGACCTTTGTTCACAAGCACCTAAGACTGCTGCCTGAGGACTTTCTCTGTCCTTTGTGGCTCATTCTGCCTCATAAGGGGATGAAACAAAATCCCGGGGAATTAATCCTCCGGGAGCCGTCCTCAACCAACGGCTGATGGAAGGGGCTGGATATACCCCTGGCCCCTCAGTCAAGAGACCTTGGAGGTGGTCCTGATGCTGGTTCCCAGAGCACCCCAGTTACACTCCAGTTGCCCACAGTGGCAACCTGCCCTAATTCACACCACACTGCTTTCCTTCCTTCTCTGTGTGGCTTGCCACCCCGCCCCCGCTCCCCGTGCGCGTTTTCCTCATCTCCTAAACACACTGCCTGCCTCTCTTGGATTCTGAGGCCTACATTCTAACAGTCCCAAGGGGTGAAACTTGGTGATTTGGGAAGTAAAAAATATCATATTATTTTTATGTATAAAGCACAGATATACACACAGCACACTAACCAATTTATAGCATGTCTGTGTATTTAAAATCCATGGGGGTAGGTGATTAAGAAAAAATGTCTTAAAAATTTCCTTAGGGGGTTAATTTTCAAAAAAGCTTGAGGAACACTATGAACAGGTGGACACACAGACTGAGACAAGTGAAAATTAAAACGTTTCATTTGTTGAAATGACTAATAAAATACGAATTCTGACCTCCTGGGTTTTTAACCTCCGTTAGTTATGTAATCTGTACAATAATAAAATATTAATTTTAAAAACAGAAAAACAGACATGAGCCTGGCCTACAAGGAACTTCTGGCCCAGAGGCAAACACCTATGGTCAACTTGACTGGGGATCCCTGCCAGTCTCAATCTCACTGTTGCTACTGGTACCCCCAGCTGCCTGCCCCTCCCCCACCCCCAGCCACCCCATCATTTCATTTCCCTTTCTGACAGTCTGGGTAGAATCGCCTTGGATCAAGAGCTGGAATCGGCGAGAAAAAAGAAACAACATAAGCATACCAAGAAACCCCATCTTTACAAGAGTGCATTAACCGGAAGGAGGTCAGGCATTATGGGGAATGAGGAGTGTGAGTATGGAAGAAGCGAACAGGAAGTCTTTCCTAGCGTGTGAGGAGGGGCGAGGCCCTGGCCATGCCGGGCTCGGGGAAGACACCCAGGACCCACCTGAGTCCCCTGTACTTTCATAGCAAGCACGGGAGATGAGAGCACCCACAGGGGCAGCTCCAAGTTCAGGCGACGTTTAGATTGGACTCCAGCGCATAATCACAGGCTATGGGAGTGCTCGTGCATAGAAATGACTCCAGCTGCCGAAAGCTGAATATGGGAAGGACGAGGGGGAGGTTGAGGAACCAGTAAGGTGATTAGAAACAGCCATGGGTATTTGGCAGCCCAAACCAAGAGATCAAATAAGTTCTGCATCATTACTCACCAACACAAAGCCCTGAATTCTTGAAACTGACCCAAGAAAGATTTTGTATAGTATTTACACAAATGCTAGTCAAAGTGTTTTGTTGTCATATCTCATTTTAAAAGAAAGCAAAAGATTGGTGACCACCATTGTTCTAACTTTGCTCCCAGATAAGTAGAAGGCCCAAGGCTCTAACTGAGGCCAGAGCCCAGTGGGGTCCAAGGAGAGCAGGGCTGCCTGGGGGAGGAGGGAGCTAGAGACAGAATTGGTGAGACCCAGGAGCTGTTTGCACAAAAGCAGATTTTCGCACGTCTGAATGGCTTAGGTAAAAGTCAACTAGGCAGATGCTCCAAGTTCCTTTCTTATCCTTTGGTTCAGTGAGCTTTATTATCTTATGTAAGATACTTTCTCCTTATAAACTAGCCCTTGGAGAAGCCCGTAAAGCTTCTGCAGTGCACAAGGTAAAATTCCATTCCTGTTCAAAGTGCACCATTTGTGGAGAGTGAGTCACAATGATTTCCGGCTTGCCCAGCAAATGCTTTTGGATGCTAAAGATCTTAACTTCTGCAAAGATGAAACTGAGGAGCTCAACTGAAGATACAGTTTAAATAATAAAAATACCTATCCTTTATTGAGAGGTTACTAAGTGCCTCTTTACATGAATTATATTGTTTTATTCTCACAACCACCCTTTGAGGTTATTGCCTATTTTACAGATGGGAAAACCAATGCTCCGGGAGGTCAAATAATTTGCCCCAAGGGCACATAGCTACTAGATGGAGTAGTGAGCTTAACTCTAGGGAGTATACACTACATTCCCTCTCAAAGAAAGAGAACAATAGTTCTTATGAAGTGTTACAACTGATCACTCACAAAGGTAGGCAGGTGAAGATAGCAAGAGAGGCCTTTGATGACAGAGATTTTCTCAGCAGGTACTTGAGATGGGAGAGTTCAGCAGATGAACATATGGGAGTAGACCACTTAGTATATTTACTGCTTGTCCTCCAATGTATCCTTCAGTCTAGCAAAAGGCCCCCTACGTACCTGAATTCCCCTCACAGAGCTTCAGGTGCTTGATAAAAGCAAGTAGAACTCTGGACACTGCAGCACAATGGAAAACATACTCGGGGCCCTCCAAGTGTGTGATTTACGAAGGATTACAGTGTTATAAAAGAAACTTCCTCTTCTTGCCAAAGACTTTTCAATGTACCCATACTTGGTTTCTAATCTCAAAAATCTCATTCACTCCTGCAACTTCAGGTACCTTGGTAACTTCAAACCCTTTTTCTCTACTTGTTTCCAAGATGGCTGCCATCAAAGTCCTTCCCTCCTCGGCACTCGCGCCAGCCCCCATCAAGAGGGAGTGTATTCTTCACTCCTCCTGACTACAGGTGGGCCCTCATGACTTGTGTGAGCTACAGAAAGTCGTAGAAGAGATATTCTTTGACTTTCAAGTCAGGTCAAAAGAAACTTCGCTGCTTCCACTGGAGTCTCTTGGATTAATTGCTCTTGAAGGTGAGTTGCTGTGTAACAGCTGTGACTATCCTGAAACTACCACTCTGTGAGAAGCCCTACACACTTGGGAGACCCTGGATGAGAGAGAGATGCCAAGAACACCCAGGCCCCCCCACATGTGGGTGAGACAGCCGTCTTGGAAATGGACCAACCCTCCAATCCCATTCACCACAGCCGTCACCATGCGGTTCAAAGCCAAACCACCCAGTCGAACCCTTGTCAAATTCTTGACCCACAAAATCATGGGGCAAAATAAAATGGTTGTTTTAAGCCATTCTGTTTTAGGATCATTTTTTTGTGTAACAGTTAAACTGAAACCAGCATTTAACAATTCTCAAGTCTCCCTTTGCTTAACAAACAACAGTAACAGAACAAAAAACGACTACATCCTTCTCTAGCTACTACTCAATCTCCTTCCTCTTGTTCATAGCTCAGCTTCTTAAGGGGTGTTCAGCAGACTTCTCTACTTTCTCACCTCCCACTCACTCCTCTGCCCACTTCAGCAAAGCTTCCATCCCCTTCTGAAATTGCAAATAATCCTAACAGCTTTGTTATTGCTAACACCCTCTGTCTGTCTTACTTGGCTCCCCTGCAATCTCTGCCATTTGTCTACTTCCCCTTGGAAACGCCCCCATACCCTGGGCTTCTTCTTTCCCACCAATCCCTCTTCTCAGCCCCCTTCTTCATCAGCTGGCGTCTCAAAGGCATTGGGTTCCCGGGGATTTTGCCTTCAGAGCTTTTCTTGTGTTTCACACTCTCCCTGTTTGTCAGATGTGCCTTACAGATGATACTGCGTTTATTAAATCCACCAGAGAGAATCAGGAGGTCGAAGGTAAATTAAATTTCAATATGAAAAAGCAGATTTCACAATAGCCAAGAGGCTGAAGCAACCCAAATGTCTGTCAATGGATGGATGGATAAACGTGGATGTGATGTATGTATACATACAACAGAGAATTATTCTGTTTTAAAAAAGAAAGAAATCCTGTCACATGTTACAACAGGATTGTTGTGAAGTAAGCCAGTCACAAAAAAATAAGTAGTATGTGATTCTACCTATATGTGTTAGCTAAAGAAGTTAAATTCAGAGAAACAAGAGTGATGGCTGCCAAGGGCTGGGGAGAAGAGCAATAGGGGTCGTCATTTAACGCGTACAGGATTTCAGTTTTGCACAATGACAAAGTTCTGGAGATTTGTTTCACAGTAATGCGAACGTACTCAACACTATAGAACTGTACACTTGAAAATGGGTAAGATAAAAAATTTTGGTTTTTTACCACAATAAAAAACTCCAAAAAGAAGACCGTGCTGTAACCGGATGTATATCAATATTTTAATAGTATTTATTTTTAAATGTCAGTAGATACCCAGGGATAAAATTATGTCCCCCTAAGGGTTAGCCCTAAACCTTGGATGAAGCCGCATCTCATGGAAACCTAGCATTTCTTCATTTGAAGAGGAACATTCTTGTTCACAGACTCCACAGAGTTCAAAGCCAGAGAGACTTAATGATGATGCAGTTCTACTCTATTGTGTCTCAGAAAGTCCATGGTAGTTGCAGAGCCCAAATGCTAGACCATGTGACTGAAGAAGGTTGGTTCCTACTGATTTCCTCCCCGATTTACCCATCAGCTCTCCCTTTTTTTTCTGTACCATGGTATCTCTGCTGAAGGAATGGGTAGTGGTGGAAAGGAAGGAACAGAAGAACACTGAAAACAACAGAAGTAAAGTGTCAATCCTTCTAGAGGAAGTTTCTTGCAAAAATGTAATCAGTTACCTTCTGAAAGAACAATAGAATACTGTATAGGTGTGAAATATTCACACCCAACTGCCGTTCTCTGGCACTAAGTTCATGGGATCGTTGTTTTGGGTTTTTAGTTTTAAGAGCAGGAAAATAGGAAGCAGGGGAGTGTTTCTGAACATCCCTAACAGGTTCTTTCTGTGAATGAATTTCCAAGATGACCAGACACTCAAAAGATCCAAAGCAGTTCTTACCAGAACCTTTCCATGTCAGTATCATAGGACATAGGTAATCAACAGAGCAAAGCGAAATGTGATGAGTAAACAAAGAATTAAGAGCTTTACAAACAAAGGGGAAAATATTTATTGAAAAAGCTTTCTAATGAACAGTAGCAGAGCGTTGCAGGAAGCTATGGAATTTTACCCCAAAAGTTTCAGGACTCCTGATTTGAACCCACTATTTTTAAGCATCATGGGATTAAATCACATTGGTGAAGACATGGTTTGTGATGGTCACCAACTAATGACCTCAGAACATTAGCATCTGCCCAGAAGATATGTTGCAAATAACTAAAATGGTAGCAAAGGTCAAGAACACAATCTGGGGAAGTGCATGGTTTAGCTCTGGTTGTCTCTACCTATAGTAGCTACAAGATTGTTACTCATCTCTTCCCTGACCCTTTCTTGTCTTAAATTGACTGTATCTCTGGTTCCACAGCATCAGTTTTCTCTGCCCTGCAAACAAGCAGAGGCATAGATTTGTACAACACATTTCAGTCTGGCTTGCTGAAAGACAGAAGACAATGTACATAGATTTTCCCACCAACTCTGAGCTCACACTTCCTTTCTCATTTTTCTCACTACGGTTAGGAATGAATCATCTGTACTTAGTTAAAGGAGAGAAGGATTCTTTGCCAATATGTTTGTGTAACTGTTCCAAACCTGGAACTCTTCCAAGACATAAGGTTTGTGAACACTTGGCCAAGCGTTCTTTCTCGCCTCACTTTCAGGAAACCTCTCTCATGGTACTGGGTTGGCCAAAAAGTCTGTATGGGTTTTTTTCCCATAAAATAAAAGACAAATTTTTCATTTTTACTAATAACTTTATTGATTTGGATATTTTGAGTATGTCAGCTATCTCCCACATGGTATAATTATGTTGATTGTTCTCAGTTAATGCCTCGATTTGATCTCTATCAACTTCAGCTGGTCCACTTAACTGTGGAGCATCATCCAACGAGAAATCTCCAGCACGAAACCTCATGAACCATTTTTGACACATTCGATCATTCATAGCACCTTCTCCATACACTGTACAAATCTTTTTATGTGTTTCAGTTGCACTTTTATTTTTCTTGAAGTAATAAAGCATACTATGCTGAAAATGTTGCTTATTTTAGTCCATTTTCAATATTAAAATGGCTACACAAAAATTCACCAATTTTGATAAGATTTTTTTGAAAAGCACGCTGATATGACAGCTGTCACAATACAATCTAACAAAATTGTTTTGAATGAAGTTCAAAACAACTAAGTGCTACCAGAGCCATCTTACGGAAAAAAACAAATGAACTTTTTGGCCAACCCAATATATGCATGTGAGAAAAAAATCTGGAACTGGTGAATGACATTACCATAATTTCTCATTTTCTTCTCAATTTTTGAAGAAAAAAAAAACCTAAAAGACTTCACAATGATTTGTCTCTTTTCATATGATTATAAACTGAAATACAATTTTGCACTCAATGTTTTTTGAAGATTATATATTAACAATACTCATTGAGCATCTATTATGTTTCAGGTACTAAGTGCTCCATGCACATTTTCTAATTAATCCTCACATTAAAAAATGTTTTTCAATTTAATTTTTATTGAATTTGTTGGAGTGACATTGGTTAATAAAATTATATAGGATTCAGGTGTACAATTCTACATCATCTGTTTAGTGTACTGTGTATTCACCATCCCAAGTCAAGTCTCCTTCCACCATATATCCTCCCTATTCCCTCTTTTACCTTCCCCCACCCCCTTTCCCTCTGGTAATCACCATACTGTTGTCTGTGTCTGCAAGTTTTGTTTAGTCTGCTCTCTGTATCTATGAGTCTGTTTCTATTTTGTTAGTTTATTTTGTTTATTGGACTCCATATATGAGGGAAATCATAGTATTTATCTTTCTCTAACTGGCTTATTTCACTTAGCATAATGTTCTCTAGGTCCATCCATGCTGTTGCAAAGGGTAAGATTTCCTTTTTTGAAAAATATTTTATTTATTTTACTTTTAGAGAGGGGAAGGGGGTAGAAAGAGAGGGAGAGAAACATCAATGCGTGGTTACTTTTTGAGCGTTCCCCACTGGGGAACCCAGCGCGCAACCCAGGCATGTGCCCTGACTGGGAATCAAACCAGCAACTCTTTGGTTCTCAGGCCAATGCTCAATCCAATGAGCCACACTAGGCGGGGCAGATTTCCTTTTCTTTATGACTAAGTAGTATTCCATTGTGTAAATAAATGCACCACAGCTTTAAAAAAAATACAGATGAGGAAACCAAAGCAAAAGAGTTCAAGGAGCTTGTCCTAATCCACACAGCAAGTAAAGGGTGGAGCCAGGGCTCGAAACTATGTCTGTTTGATGCTAAAGCCCATACTTTCTGCTGCACAGTGAGAATATTTCTGTACAGATTATAAGCAACAATGAATGGAGAAACTTTACTTGGACTAGTTTAGCCAGTATCTAATCTGACCAACACTGACAGATACAGACATTGACAGGTAAAAAAATCTCTGCCAAGGGAATCAGGTTACCCTTTCCTTCAGTCTTTTGCACTTGATTCTGCCCATGTGTCAATAACCCCCTTTGATGGCAAATTTCATGTGTCAACTTGGCTAGGCCATGCTGCCAGATGAGACATTATTCTGGATGTTTCTGCAAGGGTATTTTGGGATAATAGTAACATTTAAACTGCAGCAGGAGCAAGACCGTTTCATAACATGATTTTCAGCATTGTTTCTAAACCTGATCCTTACGCCTTTTGGAAAGTTTGAGAACTATCTAATGTCCTTTCATTAAATTCCATTTTCTGCTTAAATTAACCAGAGTTTGGTATCTGTTGTCTGCAGCTAAGAACCCTGACTTGTACAATGCCTAGCTTTTGGCTTATTATTGCAAGAAAGAATAATTATAAGACCTAGATGGAGCATGCTTCAACTTTCAATTTAAAAAAAAGCGATTCGAGGGACTGGATAAATACATAAATAGCAGTGTAGCCTTCCGTTAGCAATTCCTCATGTATAAAGCTTTTCTAAGCTGGCTGCGCGTCACTGCCCAGAACAAGAGCTACAAGGTCAACATGGATTTTAAACTATTTAAAGAGCTTAAAAATTAAAGTGAACTTGACAACGATTTAGATTTTAGGATTTTCTTAGGGTTTTTATCTTAATTAAATAAGACATTATGAAACTGAAGCTACCAGGTAAAATCGAGTAAAAGCTGAATTGGAAATCCAGAGACACAGGTTCTGTTTGAGTCTGTATCTGACAGAGATTACTATGTCTCCATTTTCTCATATTAACCAGATGATTGCTTAGGCTCCTTCATCTGTGATATACTACTTCTAAATTGCTAAAACCAGAATGAATTATGTTCCCAATTGGTTAAAGCGGCTTGAAACGGCGCCAGCTGGTTACAGTCTGCCTGAATTACCCTGTATTTAACTTCTCTGTACTTCAGACTTTTTAACTAAAATGCAGTATAGAGTGTTGTATAACCAGGAAATTAGGTCATCGGTTGTCTTCTATTTACTCTGGCTAGTAAATGTATCTACAAGCCACAACCTTTCTCCTTTACATTTTCTTAAGTTCAAGAACCAATACTCTAGTGACCAGAGTTACACAAGAAACAACTCATCAACCAAGAAGACTGGCTGATTATGTTTGTTTTATGTCTGAGGTATTCACAATTGCAAAACTTGGAAGCAGATGTACTTCAGTAGGTGAGTGAATAAACTGTGGTACATCAGACAATGGAATATTATTCAGCACTAAAAAGAAATGAACTATCAAGCCATGAAAAAATATGAAGGAACCCTAAATGTATATCAGTAAGTGGGAAAAGCCGGTGTGAAAAAGTTATATACTGTATGATTTCACCCATATGACATTCTGGAAAAGGAGAAACTACAGACAGTAAAAAGATGAGTGGTTGCCAGGAAGTTTTGGGGTGGAATGAATAGAAGGAGCATAGAAGATTTTTAGAGCATAAATATCCTTGTGTGACACTAT
The DNA here is from genome assembly GCA_004026765.1 of Micronycteris hirsuta. Taxonomy (NCBI): domain Eukaryota; kingdom Metazoa; phylum Chordata; class Mammalia; order Chiroptera; family Phyllostomidae; genus Micronycteris; species Micronycteris hirsuta. The sequence goes on from PVJI01021579.1 coordinate 22,135, forward strand.
AATGATGACCACGTATAATTACACATTTGTCCAAACCCACAGAATGTGCAGCATCAAGAACTCTAATGTAAACTGTGGCCTTTGGGTGATCATGTGTCAATGTGGGTTCATCATTTTTAACAAATGTACCACTTTGGTGGAGGAGTTGCTACTGGTGGAGGCTGTGCATGCAATGGGGGCATGGGATATATGGGAAATCTCTGCATCTTCTGCTCAATATTGTTATGGACCTAAAACTGCTCTAAAAAATAAAGTCTATTAAAAACAAACAAACATGCAGAAAAGACAAAAAGGAGATTCATCAACCAAAAAGATTAGCTGATTATGTCTGTTCTCAAGCTGATTGATATAAAGAGCTGGCTACCTGCCATCCTACGTAGTAATGGGCAGACAGAGGAAGAGGTGCATTTTGAGGCTAAACAGCCACACACAAATTATTCCTAAGTGCCAAAGGAAAAATACAGTGCCTGGCTTTAGTAGAAAATCTATGCTCTTATTCAATTCGTTGTATCACTCCACCCTCTGCCTTCGTCTTATTTTTTTAATGAAATATATAATCTCTCTACTAGAAACCTTGGAAGGAGTTCAATATTGAATCTCCTCCTGGCTAATTTAATTTCAGTGCTTTGTAGAAAACCCCCTCCCCAATTGTACACAGCTGTGGAATAGGGAGTCTCTATTCAGGGTTCTAAACAACCTCCCTTTCTTGTTGCTGACTCAGATTTCTAAAACTTACAGTCTGTGGCTGAGCCTAGCCATGAGGTGAAATTCTAATTTGGAGAAATTTGGAGAAAACTATCTTCCCTCTTAAAGAGAGGTCCTTATTCAATGATGAATTGGGCAAACTTTGTCTTCCATGTTCCAACTTCTTTCTTAGTTTCTTTTCAGCTGAACCATTAGATAACTCTTGTCATCTCTCCATTCATCAAGATATGTCTTCAGAAAAACATGTTTATATTTAGTTGAAAAATAATCTAGGGACCAGTTCTATACACTCTTTAACCCATTGTCTTCTGGCTCCAGTGCTAACCCCTAACTCACCTTCAGGAAACATTTCTTACTGAAGCCACCAATAAGCTCTTAATTGCCAAAACCAAAGGATACTCCTCAGTCCAATTCTTACTAAACTCTTGTAGTAGAAAGACATTGAAAATTGCTATTTTCCCATCCTTTTTGCTAACAGAAATTTTTTTTATTTGCCTAGCGGTCAGGGATGAGTCATGATTAATCTGGGCAAGTCATGCATTCACTTTACCAATGATTAATCAGAAGTGGTAGTCAGCCTTGGTTAATGAGACATGTGGGGAAGTCTGATGGATCTCCTGAGAAAGGTTTTCCTCCTTGAAAAAATAATGAAGCATGCAAAGAGAAATCCTTACTGTCTCTACTCCCTAACTTTGTGCTCACAATGCTCTCAGTTGCTTAGCATGTCTATCCTGTAGTGCCGAGGGAAATCTTTTTGACACACTGAAGTTGGCAGAGCAAATGATGGAAAGTGCTTGGGTCTTCCATGGCATTGCTGGGTCACAAAACCCATCCAGAGACCACCTACCTCAGTCTTCTTGATAAGTCATTTATAATGATATGTCACTTTTTTTCTGTTATTTGCAGCCAAATGGATCCTGATGGATACCTTCTCTCTGTAACACTTGATATTGTAGACCACTTCTTCCTTAAAAACTCTTTGATATTGCAGACCACTTTTTCATGACCCCAATTAGCTCCGATTCTCATCTATGCATTCCTCTTTCTTCACATCTCCCTTGAATATAGGAGCTTCCCATAAGATTAATGTTTAAAGCTCTTCTCTATTTACTCCATGGAAGAGAGCTCCTGTGGGCTCACTGCTTTAATTATTGCCATGCTCTGACCCCCTCAGACCTCTCTCCCAGGCTCTATCTCAAGATATTTAAAATCAAACTCAACTGTGGGGCCGGGCGGGGGGGGGGGTCGAAGATGGCGGCAGAGTAGGTGGAAGTTCCATTTGCCACCTCCCAGGACCAAACTGGAATTACAACTAAATTATAGAATAATCATCCTGAATAACCAACTGAAGATGAGCTGAAGAGAAGTCTTATAACCAAGGATTTATAGAAGAAGCCACATTGCAACTGGTAGGAAGAGTGGAGATGTGAAAAGAGCTGGTTCCTGATCCCACAGATGGCAGCTGAGGTTCTGGAGGGATATCTCAGCTGTGGGAGGGGTCTCCCTGAGAAGCATGGAATCTAAACCCCAAGCTGGCTCCCTAGCCCAGAGCACCAGAGCCAGGAAGAGGTGCCAACATACCATATTTTGCCTTGTGTAAATTTTTTTTGCCCAAATTTTGGAGGGAAAAATTAGGATGCACATTATACATTGGTAGCACTAATTCCATGTCTATATAAATGTTTTTAATTCTTTTATTTATGCTCATGCATTAAAAGTGTAACTCTAGAGGAAAATAACAATATACACATGCAAAATAATACCCTGGAATATGATAATTGGTTTTGTTTCTAAATATAAATAAAAAATTGAATTAAGAAATTAAAACAAAAGATTTATTTTCTTGAAAGCTTAGGCCAAAAACATAGCATTATATGCAACAAAATATGATAACATCTGTGAAAAGCAGCAGCATTTGTCTCTGCCAGGAAGAGATGGTAGTATTCTATAGACATGGGCATGCTCTTAAAGGGCCAATGCACAAAATCTCGTTCACAGCCACTCACCCTGGGCTCCGGTGGAGGGAGGGCAGAGTGAACTAGAGTCGCATGAAAAGAGTCTGGGGTTTGTAACTCTGGGAAGCGAGCTAAAGTGATGGCTGCCAGGATCCCTGTGCTGAGTCACTCTCCAAGACCACAGATGCCATCTTTCCTGGGTGGAGCACTCCCATCCATGCAGCGTCAGCCTGGGGGGAAGCAATAGCCCCACCCTCTGGGTTCCCTCTCACCTCACCCTGTGGAGCTAACACCCTGCTGAGGAGTACAGCCAGGAGCTCTTTCAGTGACTGAGACTTAGAGGTAGCCAGCAGGTGGAGGCAGGTGAAGGCAGATCTCAGGGTGCCTTGGGACTTTGGCTGACCTGCTGCTGGTCCTGGTGCTGATAAAAGCCAGCCTTGGTGCACAGCTTGGTCCTTCCCACAGGCATTCAGGCCCAGCAGAGGCAGCCACAAACTATGGCCTACTTATAGCTCCAAACAGGTTGCTGAGGACAAACCATAGGCAACCTCTAACATTGGTCTGCACCACAGCCCCTTCCAGAAGGCCCATAACCAACACATCCAGTGGCCAGCTTCAGAAAACACCATAGTAGGATCCAATAAGCTTCACAAGCAGCATATTCAAAGGGAGATCTCAGCAGGCACCGAACTGTTTTGAGGTGAATTCTGCTTCATTTGGTCACCACCTGCACAGCAGCTTACATGCCATGGTCAGGGTTGAACCTCAAAGTCAGCCAGCCTGAGGGTCAATCCCATGCGTGAATAAGCCAATAGCAATCAAGACTCAATTACAACAGGAAGGCCCACATAACCAACATAAGCATCCAGGAGACTGCACCACTGAACCCAGAGGACACTCTTACTTAAGGCCACCCCACAAAGACTAGGAGTTATGGAAGATCTATCTAATACATTTAAAAAAAAAAAACCCAAAAACAAAAAAACAAAACAATATGAGGCAGCCAAAATGAGGGAAAAAGAAACAGTCCCCAAATAAAAGAACAGGAAAAATCTCCAGAAAAACATTTAAATGAAACAGAGGAAAGCAATTTATTAGACATAGAGTTCCCAAAAAATGGTTATAAGGATGCTCAACAGCATGAAAAAGACATAAAAACCATAAGAAAAGGGCCAGTCAGAAATGTAGAATACAGTATCTGAAATAAAGAATACACTGGAAGGAAGAAACAGTAGGCTGGATGAAGCAGAGAATCTAATCAGCGATTTTGAAAACAAGATAGTAAAAACACCCATTCAGAGCAGCAAAAAGAAAAAAAAAGAGTTAAAAAAAATTAAGACAGTTTAAGGACCTTTGAGACAACATGCAGTGTAATAGCATCCATATCAGAGGGGTACCAGAAGGAGAAGAGAGAAAACAAGGGATTGAGAACATATTTAAAGAAATAATTACCCCCAACTTCCCTAATCTGGTGAAGGAAAAAGAGACACAAGTTCAGGAAGCGCAGACAGTCCCAAACAAGATAGGCCCAAAGAGACCCACAGCAAGACACATCGTAATTAAAATGGCAAAGGTTAAAGACAAGGAGAGACTCTTAAAAGCTGCAAGACAAAGAGAGGTAGTTAAGATACCTCTACAAGATAACTAACTGATTTCTCAACAGAAACACTTTAGGCCACAAGGGATTAGCATGAAATATTCAAAGTGATGAAAAGCAAGGACCTACAACCAAGACTACTTTACCCAGCAAGGCTATCATTTAAAATTGAAGGAGCAATAAAGAACTTACCAGACAGGAAAAAGCTAAAGGAGTTTGTTACCACCAAACTGGTATTACAGAGAATATTAAGGGGCCTACTTTAAGAAGAAGGAGGAAGAGGAACATAGTTAAAAGAATAAAATGACAATAAATATGTACCTATCAATATTCACTTTAAATGCAAATGGCTTAAATGCTCCAATCAAAAGACATTGGGTAGCTGAATGAATAGAAAACAAGAATATTATGTATACACACACACACACACACACA
>PVJI01021580.1:0-26815 GCA_004026765.1 Micronycteris hirsuta
GGGAGTGGTTCCTCACCTCGGACGCCTCACTGCCGGCCCTGAGCCAGCTGCTCTGTGCGTGTTGGTGGACGATGGTCCGCACAGACCGGCCTTTCTCCCCACCTGCCCTTCCGTACCTCTGCTTGAGGCATTGTGCACGTCCCACCTTCTCCTTCTCTGCGTCTGTGTCTCACATGCTCACTCGGATACACACACTCACGTGCAAACCCCTTGGTCAGGAGAGAGCCAGGAGTGCCGGAGCCTCCTCTGCCCTGGACGGACGCTGGCCACTGGGTCGTGGGGCCCTGGACGATGACACCAGGTCTAGGGAGACCTGGCGGAGGTGCAGGAGACAGAGAGGGGTCGCGCTGTCAGGGGAGTGAGCCGCCCTGTCTCGGGGCGCAGACACAGAGGAAGCACTGATTCTGGGGACCGTGACAGCCAAATAAACTCGTTGCTTCTGGACTCTGCGGACAAGGGGCAGGGTGGGCGGTGGGGGAGGCTGCTGGTCGGGCAGAGAGAGCTTTGGGGGAGAAGGACCGGGTGTCCTGAGCCCTGGGAATGGTCTGTCTGCGTGGGCCTCTGAGCTCTGACTTCACCCAGAATCAGGTGCCACATGACGCAGGTTTTCCGTAGAAGCACATAAAGGAGACGGCGGGGTGAGGGCATAAACATCCAGACCGTCACGGCGAGCAGCATGCAGCAAGACCGAAGAAATCAGCGGGCGGGGCAGGAGCTGCCGAAACCAGGTCAGACGGTGCGTGCTGGGAATTGGGCTTGGGCTGGCGTGTGGGCCGGACTGGCCACGTGAGGCTCAGGACGGAGGCCCCAGGTCGGGTGTGGTGGTGGAGGCCACAGACTCAGCCCCGGCTTGTCCCCAGCCCTTTCTGGATGCTCAGCTCCACATCACTCCCTGTCTCCCTGCAGCCCTGCGTGCCGTGACAAGCCTGCCCCTGGCATAGGGGAGGGGTGGTGCAGGGCACTTCCAGAAATGCAGCCCCCGGCGTGCGGGTGAGGAGGCGATCCCGTGAGGCTGTGCGCAGGGTCCCCCTCGTCTCCCGCCTCTGCGCACTGGAATGGAGCTCCTCCCACCCCTGCTCAGGGCGCAGAGAGCTTGCAGACGGAGAGATAGATGGACAAGCAGACACAGGCCCATCCCCCCAGCCTGAATGGGGGCTGCATCCAGGCCACGGGTCCCTGTACCTGAGCCTTTGTTGTGGCTTTGGGGGGACTGATTCAAGTGCAAGGGCCTGGGCCCAGCAGACTACAGCTCTGCAGCCTCGTGCGCCTGACACCCTGAGAATTAATGGTGAGCAGCTTTGCGCTCGAAGGGACTGGACTAGGTGACGCTAATTCACTCTTGGAGACACTGTGGTTCCAGAGAGAGAAAGTGGCTTACTCTGTATTTCACTGACAGTCCGAAGAGAGATGGGGCCGCAGTCCACCCACCCCGACCTGTGCCCACTATGCGGCCCCCGTTTTCTCTCTCACCCCCAAATGACTCTGATAGTCTGGAAACATCCCGTCAACGCGGCGGGGATCCCCAGCCCTCACCCTCCTGGCCGCACTCGGCCCCCCCAGCTGCCTCTCCAAGGAGCGTTCATGTCCCTTTTTGTAGCATCCCAAATGCACGTGTAGTCCAAGCCGGAGCCCTGTGTTCGCTCAGCTCATGTCCCTCCCAGACCAGTCACCCATCTGGCCTCTTCCTTCACCCGATCGCTGCGCTGTGTCCGTCTGCGGAGGAAGTCTGAGCGTCCAGGGTCAACGTCGGTCAGGCCCTGCGCACGTGGGAGACATCCAAAGAGCGCAGAGGGGTGCGGCCTGTTTTCTATGGGCGCCCCGGGTGCCTGAGGATGTCCCCATTGCAGACCAGGAGGCTCCCCGTGGCCGGAGTCACTGTCCCCACGGAATTCCCCCTGGGCGGTTTTGCGCAGTGTCCGCAGGGCGTGCTGTGCCGCAGCTTTCGTTGGAAGCTGAGCTGAGCGAGGGCACATTAGGGACGCACAACCGTGGGGACACAGAAGTGCACCCTGTTGTGTCACAACGTGGCGTTGGGACAGACCAGCTGCCGTTGGTCCCAGCTGCGTCAGGTTGCCGAGGTCCCAGAGCGCCAGGCGACCAGGCCGGGCTGGCCGTGGGGTTTTCTCCAAGCACATGGCTCAGCAGCTCCGGGATCTCCCGTGTCAGGGTTGGGGAGGGGCGGTGCTGGGTGAGTGAGTTCTGTAATGAGGTGGAGGTTCCCAGCCCCTCCGAGGCTGGGGGTTGGGGTGGGGGCTGCACCTTTCTCCTGCAGTGGACCCTGGGCTGGCCCCAGGGGCCTTTCTGCATAAAACAAGGGTGCAGGAAAAGAGGAGGGCACACCTCTGTCTACAGCCACCCAAGGGCATAACCCACCCTGTGCTGTCCCTGCAGCGGCTGCGGGTCTCTGTCAGGAACGGGGATTCAGGGGAGAAGGTTCGCCAGCCTCACTGGCTTAGCGCTGCAGTGTCAGCCACACGGGAAGATAAGAAATACAATGTTACTCACGAAGGATACATTTTTGTCTCTGGAGCTAGCTTCTGCATGACTGCTCAGAGGAGTTTCCAGAATATGCCTAATAAGAATCTCTCTCTTTCTGTCGCTCTCTCTCTCTCTGTCCAGTTTGGTGCTGCCGTAATGCACATTTACATTAAAAAGAGGGAAGGACAGCTCTCCGTTCATCCAGGTGTCTGCACTCCTCATTTAACTCCCCCCGCCGAGCCGGGCACTGCCTGTGACCTGGCGCTCAGTGCTGCCCAGGCGGGATTCTGCACCTTGTCTCTCTGTGACACCCTCTTACCAGTCACCATGGGATGTGATGGCAAATGCCAGATTCCTGTGAACCGGGGGCAGGCGTGGGCACTTGACCACAGAGGTGCTTGCTGCCCTCGGTCTTTGCGGAGGGCTGCACGTTTGAGGAGTGGGAAGGGACATTGTGTCCTGAGGAGGGTGACGGCCAGGAGGCCAGGAGTAGAGAGCGGGGGAAGGGAGGCTGGATCTCTAGAGTGAATATGTGAACTTGAGTTAGTGTTGGGAGGATGCTGAGCCTGGCCTCTGCAGGTGTGCCTCCCAGCTGGTCTCTGACCTCTTTTGACAAGGCAGGCGGCGTCTGGTGTCACAGGCGCCGGAGGGTGGGACCCTTCATCTGTCCCTGTCGCTACTGGCTCAGAGGGGCCCATTCCAGGTGCCTCTGATTCTGCCTCTTCCCACCCACCCTCACAAAACCTTTATTTCTGCAGCTCAGTTCTGCACCCTGGCCGGCGTTCACACAACGTTTGCCAGACGAACGAGCGCCGTGCTAAAGGCCGGACACCCACTTCACTCAGCTGACCTTTCCCGATTGCCGGCAGGGCTGCCCAGCAGCTGGCCGGCTGCCCGAGCGAGGCCAGGCGGTCTCTCACGCCCCGCTTCCCCTCCCCTGCCCTGTGCTGGCGTGATGGCCCACTCCCTTGCAGACGGTTCTGATCTCACAAGAGTCTTGTTTATCCCTGAATATCGACAAATCCCTAATAAAGTTTTATTTAAAAAGGCCCCGGGGTAATTATTTTATTAATTAGAGCGCTCCTAAATATGCACATCTAAGGAGCCAAAGGAATGCCTCCGGAAGGACCCTCTACCTGGCAGGTAGGACGATACCTTGAGGCAGAGAGACCTTCCTTCCTTTGTCTCTCAAGCTCTAGAAATAAGTGCCTGCGGGTCTTGTGTGTGTGATCTGGCCCCCCGGAATGAGTAATCATGGAAATTTCAGGCGTTAGGTTGATTCAGTGCTTTTGATTCACGTTGGGGGGCCCCCTGGGACTGCAAGCCCAACTCGTGCCTCCCCAAGCTGACGTACCCCCATCCCCTCTGCCTCCCCCCTGCCCGCGCCCCATGGGGTGGGGCAGCATGGGGCGCCTCATCGAGATTTCCCTTGGCGCATGCTGGTGTCGGGTATGCGGATAGTCGTTTACTTTCCAATGGCTCCGACCTGGATTGCAGACACCCCCCACCCCCCCCCGGAGCTGCCCGCGTGCTCCATTCGGCTCCCACCGGGTGTGAACGAACAAGGAACCCAGAAGAGATGTTTCTAGGTTATTGCCAGAAAAACGTGTCTGCCAGCATCCGTGTTTATAAGAAGTAATTTTCCTTCCCTGTAAGCCAGTAGTGTTTATTCAACATGCGATAGAGAATTTATATTAAATATCTCCACGCCTCCACCGCAGCCTGAGTCGTGGGGGGCGTCGCGGCGTAAGGACGGGACTTGAAAGGGAGGGTCTGTGCGGGCACCCAGCCTGCGGCACAGGCGGCCCCCTGGAGACTTGCTCCTTCAGACTCAGGCCCCGTGGCCCGTGGTTCCCGCTCAGGCACGCGTGCACAGAAGGTGGTCCGAGGGGCCTAGTGGGGGGGCCGCTGCTGGCGTGGGAAGGGGCGGGGTCGCCTGAGAAAGCGCCCCTGTGATGAGCCTTGTTATCTCGTGGGTTCTGGTGCTCCCCGGCCTCCTCAGGGCCGCCTGGCCATTGGTGGCAACCGGCAACGGCTCCTGCTGTCAGTGAACGTGAGTGCACACGCACTCGTGCATCTCTGTGCACGTGTCCACACAGGTGCATGCATGTGTGCACACACACACACACGTGTGCATGCGAGGGTTGCACATGTGGGGCGTACACGTGTGTGTGTGCACACCTGCACATATGTTTGTTGTGTGCACTCACTCACCACTAGGGTAAGATGGCTTTCGGCCATTTGTGTGAACACACACTCCAGCCTAAGACATGCTTGGATCCGTCTGTGGAGGAGTGAGGAAGGTGACTTAGCCCCTGCCCAGTTCACGTGACCTTGAAGCTGACTCCTGAAGGACAAGGGGTGGTCGTGTGTGCAGGGAGGGACAGGGGACCTTCAGGCAGTGAGAGGGGAATGTGTGTCCGAAGGTCTGTGGGCAGCTTGGAGGAGAGACGGAGGTGTGCGGCGTGGACTGGAGTCCTTCCCTTCCTCACAGCCTGTCCCCGAGGATTTGTCTGAAGGTCTCACTCCTGCCCCTAAAACTGCCAAACCAGAGGTGGCGCCTGGGGGCGCTGTTCCCATCAGTCGGTGTGAAGAAATAGCCCAGGACTGAGAGGGAATGCGGGCAAGGCCTGCGGGCGGAGGCGTCGGGGCCTTTGGGGCAAGTCTGGCTCCGTGTCTCCCCAGCCTGCAGGCCCTGCGTCCAAGCACTGCGTGCCCTCCGATCCTTGTTTTTAAGGAAGAATAACAGTGTTGGTTATTTGGGCCAGTGTGGATGTAGGATGGTGGGGGAGCTGTGCTTTTTCTGAGGAAGATGCTAATTTCCAAACCTGATGAGTAGAGAGCAAGGCTGGCAGGCAAATCCATCCCTAGAGGAGGGACCGCGGTCTCTGTGGAAGGTGTGACGTCCCCGAGCCCGTCAGGATAATTCACACGCAGGCTGTGAGTCTGTTTCACGGTGGCCACTTGAAAAATCGCATCTCCCTTTAGCGTCCTTTCAGCCAAAGGAAGCCATGGAGAGGCGCTGTGATATGCACGGAGCTCATTGGAGGTGTGCCCACACCCGGAAGGACCGGGAGCCCAGGGTATGTGTGCCTCTCAGGATGGACACACTGACTCCTTCTAGTGAAGAAAGGACAGCTTAGCCCCAGCTGGTGTGGCTCTGTGGATTGAGTGCCAGCCTGGGAACCAAAGGGTCGCTGGTTCAATTCCCAGTCAGGGCACATGCCTGGGTTGTGGGTCAGGCCCCCAGCAGGGGGCGCGTAAGAGGCAACCACACATTGATGTTTCCCTCCCTACCTTTCTTCCTCCCTTCTTCTCTCTCTAAAAATGAATAAATAAAGAAAAAAAGGAAAAAAAGGAAAAGACAGCTTACAAAGCACATTTATTTCTTCACTGCACTCCCTGCTTGTTCTAGTCACGGTTTCTAAGTCCCCGCCGAATCTCCAGGGCACAATCCATCACACCCTCCACCACGCGACCTCGAGAGGCGAACGAGCGTCTGGTTATCACGATGGATGGAGCAGGCACACAGTGAGTGGCCCCCGGAATCTCCCGAGGTCTTGTCCAGCACAGAAGCCATTGCAGTTTTAAAAGACTGACCGCAGAAAGCTCCAAATCTCGGTGTAGTCAAGTATATCTTAATGCAGGAGAAAATGACTTCTGTGAATCGTTTCCTGGAAGTATTTTCACATTCCCTTTGATAAGTGCGCAGCGCGGCGCGGTGCGGCGGCGTGGGGGAGAGAGCCCGCCTCGTCTTTATCTGAAGGCCGCAGCCGGGAAGCACGGCCGTTTGGAAGGCCTTCCTCGCGAGCCCCTGGAAATCCATGTGACTGCTCTGTTCTCTTTTTTTTATTGGGTAATCTCGCCCACGTCCCAAAACATTGTTTTCAACTCCCGTTACATTTCCACAGCGCCCTCCTATTGATGTTTGATTTCATCCTCAAACCACAAGAATTAAACAGGGTTTGCGTTGTCGCTGCCTCTCTGCAGAGAAGGTTCCTGAAGACAGGGAGGGCTGGGGAGTCTGTTCCCGGGCGGTGAGGCTGGTGAGCGAGACACAGACGACGGGGCAGGACCCCTTGTGCTTCTTTTCTAAGTAGAAAGATGTTTAATCTCTTCTGTGCATATCCTCAAAATACTGCACATTTTCAGTGGTTTGCAAACTGAGAATTGTGGTTCTGGAGACAGCTGAAGGAGGCCCTGCTCGGGGGGGCCTGCCTCCTCCAATAACCGATGGCACCGTTTGGGGCTTGTCTTTGATTTTCTGGCGGCCTGATTTCCTGCTCCACAAAACGCGATACCCGGATAGGGAGGGTCGCCTGGTCATCTGGATTAAACTCCGAGAGGTGAGATTGTTGTGTGTAGCCAGGGTTCTCCAGATAAACGGAATCAACACGGGTGTGTGTGTGTGTTGGGGGTGGGGTGGGGGTGTGTGTGTGATTAGAAATTTAAATTTTCTCCGTTCTGCAATTTGATTTTCAGGAAGCTCTTGGTGGGACTGGCGAGCCTGGAACCTGTAGGGTGCCCTGGCGGACCGGGAAGTCGGGAGTGAATTCTATGGTGCAGCCTGGGGCCAGAATTCTGTCTTACCCTGGAAACACCAGTTTTTGCTCTTGGCCTTTAGCTAACCAGATGACGCCTGTTTATATTATTGAGAGAAATCTCCTTTACTTAAATGTCAACTGACTGTAGATTTTAAACGTTTTTTTGCTTTCTATCCTCACCAGAGGACATGTTTTCTCGCTGATTTTTAAGAGAGAGAGGAGGGAGAGAGAGAGACCGCTGAGTGACACCAGCCAGGGCCTGTTGATTTTAACCACATCTCCCAGATCCCTTCGTGGAACCATTGAGGCTGCTGTGTGACCAAACAGCACAGCAGCATAGCCTAGCCACACAGACACGCAAGATCATCCTTCACAGCTGTGAGGGGCTGTCTCCTCGGGCTGTGATGTGTGTCTGTAAAATACAACCGTCACTACTATGGTGCATGTGCCTTTAGACAGAAGACACCTAAACTGCATCACAAACTATCTCTGTAAAGACAGAGGGACGGCACCCAGCATCCACGCTGCCCAACCTGCATTGCCTTCAGCAGTGACCATGAACATGGGCCACCTTAAGAAGATACAGCCCTCTGTCTTCTCTAGGAATTTCACACAGTGGGACCTTTCTTTCTCACCTCAGGCAGTCTCAGCTCAGCACTTGGGGTTTGGCAGCGCACTGTGACACCCCGTAATCCCCGGAAATGTATCATCTTTCTCTGGGGCAGAGGCAGCGTTACTGCGCGGCATCACGGTGGCTGCTCTGGCCGTTCTCTGGAATCAGTTCTAACCAGAGCCTTAAAGACTTCCTTCAGCTCTGGCTGCTGTGACTCAGTGGATTCAGCACAAACCTGTGAACCAAAGGGTCACTGGTTCGATTCCCAGTCAGGGCACATGCCTGGGTTGTGGGCCAGGTCCCCCAGTAGGGGGCGCGTGAGAGGCAACCACATGTTGATGTTTCTCTCCCTCTCTTTCTCCCTCCCTTACACTCTCTCTAAAAATAAATAAATAAAATCTTAAAAAAAAAAAGACTTCCTTCAGCATCACAGCCCTTAGGGTTATCACAGTTAAAATGAAAACAAACAAAACAGATATGCTCTTAAGTCTAAATTCAGACCAATGAAGAAGTTATGAGAAAGCAGACTTTGGAAGAAGAGTCTGCTTGTGAGTGTGAGTTGTTCTTTTTCTTGCCCCTAAATGCAATAGCTTGCCTGAGGAGGTAATGAGTTCCCTGTCCCTAGTGATATTCAATCCAAGAGACATCAGTTGAAGCAAGAGATGGAAGGCCAGACTGACCTGATCCAAGGGCAGGAGGGAAAGCTGTAGGCGGGCAGCATGGTAGTCAGGGTTTGAAACGTCAGAGAAGGGTGGCATCAGAGGGAACGTGCGTGAGGGCTCGAGGGGCCTCGTGTGCCCGTTGTACTTCTGAGTCCTCCCACGTGACAACGAAATCGGCAGATGATCCAGCCCACCCAGCAGGGCCTGGTGGCACCGGCCAGCAGGTGGGAGGAGCCTGCAGAGCCGGTCTCTGTGCGCTTGTGGAAAAAAACCACGCCCCCCACCCCCACATCTCGCTTGGCCATAGATGGCATGGCAAAGTGGAGGGTTGGGACTCTCACCTTCGCAGGTGCACGGCCCTCGGTTCCCAGGGGATGAGGGCGTGGCCTGAGGAAGGGACATGGCGTGGTGTGTCCTGTGTGGGAAGCTTCTGGAAGTATCTGTGGGCACGCAACCTCCCTGCCCCAGGGAGTGGGTCACCTTGTCCTCTACATTCCCGGCTGTGGTGGAGTGTGTCGGTTTGCACTCTCAAGTTCACATGCTCTTTGGTCCACTGTTGTGGGCAGGCTGAGTTCCTCTCTGTGACTCGGGGAGCGGGACGGCTGCGGCAAGTGGACCCCCGGGATCAGTAATGGCGCCGACACCCTAAATGTCCTCATTATGCTGGCCTCACAAGTGGGTGGGGCAGGAACAGGCGCCTCCGAGCTGCCTCTGCCTTTTTGCTGAAGTATGGCCCCGTTCAGAGCACAGGGACCCACTCAGGAGCATTGGGCGCTCCCTTCCAGTGGGCAGAGCGCAGTCACAGGACCTGGCCCAGCTGCAAGGCAGGCTGGGTATGTGGTTGGGGTGGCTGAGCCCACAAGAAGGGGAGCCTCAGCTCCATGTGCAGGTCCAGCCAAGAGCTCAGCATTTGCATAGGGCTGGCTACGCCTGTTTCTTTGGTGTCTGCTGCCTGACCTCTTTGTCAGCCGTAGGGTCCCTGGGTGGGGCTCACAGCCTTGGTGCGGTCCCCTTTCTGTCTCCCAGGCACCCAGAGCTCTTTGCTGGGGGCTGGAGGACGGTAGGAGCAGATTCTACTAGTAAACTCAGCTCCCTTGGCTTCGGCCCTGGAACCCGAGTTGTCCCTGCGGGGTGTAGAGAGAGGCCCCCTGTTACCCTGGGCCCCGGCTCGGCCCCTGTGAGCACGGGCAGACCGAAAATTCAGAAACTGCTTCCAAAGCTCTTGGAGCACATTCTTCTGTGAGCGCCCCTCCCACCTCCTCTGCTCCTTATCCTAATTACCTGCTGAGCCGAGACCCAGGAGGGAGGACAGGTGGGCGCCTGCTGTGATGTGCTCAGAGATTCGCTCAGGAAAGGCCTTTGGCAGCCAAAATCGACTGCAGCCTGGTTCAAAGCCAAGCCAAGAACTTGTCCGCCACTGGCACAGGGGTCACTCTGAGGCCGGTGATCGCTAAGGGTCAGAGAATGACAGTCACAGTAAGTTATGATTTTGGGGGGCTGTAGCATAAATAGTGTCTGTGCTGGCTGCTGACCCGAGCTTCCCAGCATCCGACCGCAGCGCCTTTGACCCTGAGCACGGCGCACACCCTTGGTGCACACCCTTGGCGCGGGTGGGATCCCCTTCTGCTGTTGTCCATTTCTGGGGGGGTGGGAATCAAGCGGTTTCCCCCCAACCACCACCACCACAGCAGCTTCCTGCACAGAAGGAGCTGACTTGTTTATTCGGGGAAAGAGACACGTGACCCACAGATGCTGCAGGCGGAAAGGCAAATTGTTAACTGTCTCCTAATTAATCCCCACATGGAGGAATTAAATAGAGTTCAATCCCTACACCGCTTGGGGGTCAGGAATGCTGATCGTGATGAGACGGATGCTGGGTCCTATTAAAACCCGTGCTTCTGGGGGCAACCACTTAGAAGTGCGCTATCGGGTCCTTCACCGCGTCTTACCCTCCCTTCTCCTGCTTTCTCTCTCTCTCTCCAGGCACATGCTTCAGGCCCAAAACTGCTGTGTGTGTTCGGTAAACTCAGTGGCACGGTCAGTGGTGACTGAGTCGCATGAGTGCTGGAGGAGGGCCCCCAAATCACAGGGGCATGGCCCACTCTCACACTGGCTTCTGTCCCTGAGTCCCGCGAACTTGACCGTGTGTGTGTTGAAACATAGATATGTGGACAGTGGACAGATATGGGGACAGATACATTAAATACGATTTAAATTTAAATTGTCGGCCAGGCCGTGTGGTTCAGTTGGTTGGAGCATTGTCCCATACGCTAAAAGGTTGTGGGTTCGATTCCCAGTCGGGGTGCATACAGGAGACAACCAATTGATGTTTCTCTCTCCTATCGATGTTCTCTCTCTCTCTCTACTCCTCCCTCTCTCTCTAAAATCAATTAAAAATATCCTTGAGTGAGGAATTTAAAAATGAAATTGAAATCGTAAATGGCACATTATATTCCAAAGCGGTGGCCTGCACCGATGTCTTGTCCCCGACAGCGTAGAAAAACGCGCGCTCCCCTCACCTTTTCTGGTCGAGCGTCTCTGCAAAGCACCGGGGTGTTACGGTGGAATCTGGGGAGACTCCTCCGCCTTTGCGATTTTTTCCGGTGTTTTTTAGACCATATACAGTGCTCCATAAACTATCCACAGGCAAGACTATGTACTAACAAAACAGACTTTTCTCTATCAAATTCGCTAGAAATGGCGATCCAGAGTGCTTCTCCCGTGGCCTTGGGCAGAACGCTGCGGCCACCACCTGAGGAATTTTAAGTATCTTCTTTGGACTTCTCTGCGTTCTTTTGAATTTCTTTAGAAATGGGCGGCAGGAGTTGGGCCCTTGAAGACAGGGTTTTGGTGTTTGGAAAGCAGCCAGAAGCCATTCACAGGAAATCTGGCCAGTGCGGTGTGCGATCGAGTCCGAGGCCCAGGCAGCTGGTGTCCTGCAGCCGGAAGGAAGGTCTCCACGTCTCTGTGCAGATGCCCTTGGGTCCCTTACTAACTCCAGTGTCTCCAAACACGTGGGTCGCATCTGTCCGGCCCCACGCCAGCTGAGTCCGGAAACGTTCTCGCGGGAAACACCCACACGGGCGTGGGCTCCGTCCACGATCGGAGAAGATCGATCAGCGACAGCTGGACCTGTGAGGGGCAGTGGGGATGGCAAAGTCGCGTCAACGCGGAACTTTATTTTGTCGCAGCGGGAAAATGTTGTGGTTTCTTCTCTGAGCTTATCGATCCTCGGTTGGTCCTTTAAGGAAAGTACCGCAGCCTGATTTTTCATCTCTAAGGAAAGGTGGTGGGTGGGGGTCTGAGTGTGTTACCTGCTTCCGTGTGTCATTGAGTGACACGCAGCCTGAAGACATAGTCACCTTTTACTTTTTTATCATTTATTATAATTTTTTAATCCTCACCCTAGGATATGTTCATTGATTTTAGAGGAAGAAGAAGGGAGAGAGAGAAAGAGAGAGAGGAACATCACTTGGTCGCCTCCCGTATGTGTCCTGAACGGGGATCGAACCCACACCATTTTGGCGCACGGGACGACGCTCCAACCCACTGAGCCATGTGGCCAGGGTCACATGTGCCCTTTCATTGGTGTCCCTTCAGGAAAGAGTTCGGTGCTTCGCAGATGATTTCCAAAGGGCACCCACCCCATTCTAAAGCCTGGGGAAGGATGTGGGGCATTGCTGGGAGCCTCCTTCCCCTCCTGGTGCCAGGCGGGCTTGGTGCCACGGTGACGGTGACGAGGGAGTGGCAGGCCCCGTGGTGCTTTGCGCTCCCGCAGATGCGATTCTTCCTCACACCCCTCTATGACAATTCGCCTTTGAACGTGGCTCAGAGCTATTTTTAAGGCGTCTCAGAATAAAAGGAGGTTGTGCAGGAGTGCCGGAGAGGCAGACACCTAGTGCTGCAGAGAACAATAGCCTTTGGCGTTCACCCAGGTCCTTGTCCTTGGTTCAGTTTACACATGCAACTCACCTGGCTAGACCTGCGCCGGGAGGCTGTGAGCACGGGTGGATTGAAACCCAGCTACCGCCTCCGGGGCACCTGGGGCATGTTCTGCTCTGAGGCACCTCCCCCTCCTCCGCTTGCGATCCTATCTACCTGCTGGGCAGGGAGGGAGGGTGGGGATCCCGCCCGCTATGCTGCGTCCAGAGATTCACTAAGGAAAAGCAGATGACAGTATGGTGACCACCAGAAGGAAGGAGGTGGGGGGAGGCGGGAGATGGTGAAGGGGGATCAATGGTGATGGAAGGAGGCTTGACTTGGGGGGGCACACAGTACAGTACACGGATGGTGCGTTATAGAATGGTACCCCTGAAACCTACATAACTTTATTACCCAAGGGCACCCCAATGAATTCAATTCTAAAAAAGAGGACTCTGACCCCTCTCGAAGTTGGTCATTGAGGTCGCTGTGTGTGGACCCGCCGGGTGGACGTCTCTGTGCGTGAGAATGAGAATTCTGCCCGGTGCTTCGCGATGGGATGTGGGCTGTGCAACATCTCCCGTCTTCACGAGCGAGCGCAGCCCTGCCGTTTGCCTCGCTCTCTGCTTCTGAGATTTAGCTCTGACCTCGGTCCGCATTTGACTCTGAGGACGAGGCCTCTCCGGCAAAGGCCGAAGCGACTTCATTCCGGCAGTTCTGACAGTTTTACCCAATCGGGCCGCATCCAGCCTCGTTGGTCCTGCGTACAACCACTGACAAGGTACTCGGAAGGTGGGCTTACCTGTGCGGGTCCAATAACCCGAAAAGGGTTGGGCACATTCTGCCCGAGCCATCTTCAGACCCCTGGGTGACGGCAGTCTGTCTTTTAGCAAAGCCGAGGGTTTTTTCCGTCCATGGCCAGGCACCTCGCCCCTGCTGGGCTACAGTGAAGGCCACAGCTTCGACAGGTGTCTCTCCCAGGTAAGCCACTTGCGTCTTTGGTAATCGGCTTTTGCATGACTCAGGGTGCAGCTGACGGCAGGCAAGGGTGGGCTGCCTTGTTTGCTCGTTGGGGAGCGAGACCACAGGGCTTCGTGAAGGAGCTATTTCAACGTCCTCATTTCCCTATTGGTGATCCCACCCCCACCGTGGGGGGTTTTGTGTAAATGGCTTCTCGGATCCCTTCCCCGTGCAGAGTCTGCAGCATGAGTCCTGGTTCAGGGTCAGAGATGTGTGTCCGACGCCCTGGCCGGTGTGGTTCAGTGGGTTGGAGCGTCGTCCCGAAGCTGAAAGGTTGTGGGTTCGATCCCTGGTCGGGGCACCCACGGGAGGCAGCCCATCGATGCTTCTCTCTCACGTCGATGTTTCTCTCTCTCCCTTCTTCTCTCTCTAAAATCAATGAAAAAAATGTCCTCGGGTGAAGATAAAAAATAGATAAGTGTGTGTCAGAGGCTCATTCCAACACTCTGCCCTGAGGGTCAGCGGCCAAGAGCCAGAACATTATGTCCTTCTCAGGACATGCAGTTTCATTTCAGGGGCGATTTGCTGACACTTGAAGTCAAGGACCCTTGTTGACTCAGAGGGTCCTCCTTGCTCAGGCGCACACTCTGCTCCCGGTGCCGCCCCAGGGGAGGGCGCCGGGTGCAGCAGACCAGAGCTGAGCCGCCAGCAGGACTCAGCTCAGCTGAGTATTTGGATGGCTGGAGACAGAGCTAATCCCTCCTCAGGCAGGTCCCCGTGGGGGCTCACGTCTGGATGAATGCTTTTACTCTTATATCAGGGGATTCAAGTCGTTCACTGCTGCTCTTGGCGTAGCAAATTCTTAATGTCCACTACGTGCCAGAAATGGAGGAGGGCATCCAATCCAGGTTCACGGCGAGAGGGGTTGACTTGCACGTCCTGGAGAATTCAGGTGTGTATTTCAAATGAAGAAACCCTGGGAGAAGAAACATCAGACATGTCATAAAAAAGCAAGGATGCATAGCTTTACGGAATTGTCTTACTGCTGAAAGAAGTCATCTGGGGAGAGAACCCTGAGGCTTACATTTTGAGGCTAGATCATTAGAAACAGGACAAAAATTGAAAAGCCTCTTGAAGGGCCTGGGAATTTTAGCCTTTAGAGACTTTTTAAGACTCTCTGTTGAGAAATGTCACCAGAAGGTGCTCTTTCAGGAAAGTGGGGATCCTCTTGCCCAGAGGCCTCATGAGTTCTACAGCACAGTCTCCTCGCCCTGCAGGGAATCCAGGCAGCCGGGAGGGAGAGAGGGAATGCGGGACGTTTTCCAAAAACTGCTGTGAGGACAGTGCTCTTTCCTTACCTGGTTCACCGAGTACGTTAGCTCTAAAATTCCCCTCGACGCCTTCTCGATTGACATGTTTTCTTATCACTTTGACTCAACATCCAAGTAGTGAAAGCACAAAAGAGAAGTGAAGATAACAATTGTCTTTAAGTCTTCAGCCCTGGCTGGTGTGGCTTGGTTGGTTGGAGTGTCATCCTGTAAACCAAAAGGTTAAAGGTTCGAGTCCTAGTCAGGACACATGCTTAGGTTGTGGGTTCGATCCCCAGTCTGGGTGCGTACAGGAGGCAGCTGGTGGATGTTTCTTTCACACTAATGTTTCTCTCTCTCCCCCTCCCTCTTCCTTTCTCTCTAAAAGCTATGAAAAAACGTCGTCAGGCGAGGATAGAAAAATCATTATCTTTAAGTCTTCATTGCATATCCTTTTAAAAAATGATAAAAGCAAGATAGCCTAGAAATGAAATGCGGAGGCTTTGAAGTCAAAAGGCCTGAGATTACACAGCGGCTCTGCATTGACAGGATGTGTGATCTGGGGAGTTGCCTCAACCGCTCCGGGCCTCAGTTTTCTCATCTGTGAAATGGGGCCCATAGCAGGGTCTGCTTCCCAGGGCCGTTATGAGAACCAGGCGAGTCCATACTTGAAAAGCTGCTGAACACACGTGTCCAGCATAGAAGAGATGTCCGGCGTATTTCAGGGACCGTGATTCTTGTTTTTATTTCTATCGTTACGATGACCCACTGTGTGCAAAGCGTAGGGGGCGCCCTTGGACATGGGAGCTGGGAGGCGCGGTGTGCTGCAGACAAGACTGACGTCAGTGTTTATGAAAGAGGGACAAGCAGATGCAGGAAGCTGGGTGGGAGGCTCGGAAATGCAGGGCCCTCTAGTCCTGCACGTCACGGGGCCGCTGTGCTGATATTCTCGGGGACGTTTCTCTAAGAGGCAATAATAATGAGAAAACCTGATATAACCACTGCACTCGGCCAGCAGCCCCCAGGGCTGAACGGGAGGCTTCCAGCGGACCCTCTGGCGGACCCTCCCTCTAGGGACCTAGGTGGGTGGGACCGAGATTTGGGAAAAGAAACAGCAGGAGCGCCAGTGGGAACGTGCCTGGGAAATTGTGTCGTGAACGTGGAAGAGCTGATGTTGCACCAGGTTGGGAGGGCAGGACACGGTCCTCATGGGAAAGGAACGAAAAAAACACAGTTTGCGTTTTCTGAAGCTCGGCTGCCTGCGGGCACAATGAGGTGTTGAGGAACTCCGTGCGTAAGGAGGGACATCATTCAGCGAGAGACCAGCCGAGGGGACCCCGTGGCTGGATGATGCATCCGGCCAGGTGTGCTCATAACACCATAAAGGGACGGAAGGGACACCGGGGCTGTGAGCCACTCCCTGGGTCAGCACATCAGCCCCACTGCTTGAGCTAAGTGTCCCCGCAGTGACCCCAGGACCTGTCCCTCCCCCACGCTCTTACCCAGCCTTGTGGTTCCTGGTTCTTTTCCCTGTCACCACGGTGCCTTAAGGAGAAACATCTTGGACTTTCCTTTTTCCTGTCCGACCCTCCTTGCTCAAACCCGAATGTGGTGGCGTGTGCTCAGGTGGCACCCCATGCTGTCCTCACGGAGCCGGACCAGGTCGCACCCCCGTGCAAGAGCTGCTGGGAAGTGCAGTCCTGGGCTGGTGGCAGCTCACCCAGGCACTGCGGTTGGGTCCGTCCTGCTGTGTCACATGTGAGTGACAGCTCCCACGTTACCAGCTCCTGGAGACAAGTGCTGTTTCTCTTTGCTTCTCCAGGGATTGGCATCATTCCTTCCACGTGTTTTACACGTGTGTGTGTGTGCACGCACACAGTGTTTGCAGATGGAATTGTGGGCAACACATTAGATCCCTGTGAATATATTTTGCATGATGTGTTTGTGGCTATTCTAGGCCTTGCAGCTCGCAGTCCCAATCCTTAGGTCCAAACTGGGGCTCTCAGTCCTAACCCTTCGGTCCCCTTACCCTTGGGGCTGTGGGTGGGCTGAGGCGGGAAAGGCAGGGCTTTGCTCTATTCGTTCTTTAGTCTGCTTTTTGCACATCAGAGGCCATTTGGATGGGCGTCCCCTGAATTTAGTGGGAAAATGGAGCATTCTGTGCTCTACTGGAGATGGGAAAATCAAGCAGGAGGGCACAGACAAAGGAAAAGAGACTCCGTCACATTTTAGGAAGGAAATCAACTCAATTTCTTAGACGTGGTGTTTGGACCAGTGGGGGTGCCTGGAGAGTGAACTTTTCCTGCTGCTTTGAAATTGCTGAAATTGTGATTCTAGAACGATCTATATTACGGCAGCCACCTATGTATGAAAACCCTTTATCTCCAGTCCGTAAGAGTCCTGTGAGGAAAAATCTCTGGGGAATTAAAAATAAAAGGCCTAAGTGAGCAGTCTAACCTGCAGTCTCTCTTACTTCTCAGCATCAGGTGGACGTAAAGGTGAACCCAGGCAGCCCTTGAACGACACAGGGATCCCTCACGCAGTCCCACATACAAGTGGATTTTTCCAGTAAATTCTGTCCATGTATGTTCTCTTCCTTATGGTTTTATTCATAACATTTTCTTTTTCTCTAGCTTACTTTGTTTAAAAATACAGTGTATAGCCCTGGCTGGTATGGCTCAGTGGATTGAGCACCAGCCTGCGAACCACAGGGTCGCCAGTTCGATTCCCAGTCACAGCACATGCCTGGGCTATGGGCCAGGTCCCCAGCAGGGGGCGCTCAAGAGGCAACCACACACTGATGTTTCTCTCCCTCTCTTTCTCCTTCCCTTCCCCTGTCTAAAAATAAATAAGTAAAATCTTAAAAAATACAGTGTATAATACATGTCACATACAAAATAGGTGTTAATCGACTATGCCACGGGTAAGGCCACAGTAGGTTATTAGTAGTTGAGTTTTGGGGGACTCAGAAGTTACATGCGATTTTTGACTATTTGGGGTTGGCGCCCCTATCCCTGTGTTATTCAATGGTCAACTGTATAACTTCTCTTTCAAAACAAAGCAAGCACTCAATACATTGTTTAACAACTCCCTGGAGAGAGAGAGAGAGAGAAAGAGACCCCTACCCCAGTTCCACTGGTTGCACATTCTAGGGTCTGACCTACATGCCTTCTGCTGGGAAGTCCGGTCCAGCCCTCTCCCTCTCAGGCCCCACTGGAGACAGGACATAGATTTCCACTTGTCATTTTTTAAAGATGTCTTCATGTAAAAGGTGGTGTTCACACTCGTCCCGTGCAGCCCCGTCTTCCTCAGAAATCATTGCCTTTGGTCTGTTTGTCTGGTAGAGAAATAAATCCTCTCCCTGTTTTTTTTTTTTTTTTTTTAAATGGCTTTCTCCATACTCCTTCCAAGATCTGTGTGTCTCTCTCCTGCAGGCTCCCGGCTGGACTTGGTGTTTTTAATTAAGTTGTGATCCAGCCAGGCACTTGCTTAGATTTTGCAGATCTGAGGAAGTGCCCTCAAGGAGAGACTGGGCAGATGGAAAGAATCTGACCACCCTGTCTCCGTCCACACTTGAAGAGGTTCACGAGACAGGCAGCTGGAGCAAGGGGCGGGAGGCCGCAAGCCACGCTGGGACTGAGCGCGGTCTCTGTCAAGGTCGGTGATGCGCTGCAGCATTGAATTCGACTTTCAGCGAGAATCTTTAGTGAGCTGGTCCTTCACAGCCCTGCATGAATTCATGCCCCAAACTTCACAGACGATCGAAACTTCAGCAAGAGATACCACTGATGTCTTTTTTATCATAAGGATAAATATTATGTTTGATTGCTTTTTTAAAATAATTCAAAAAAATTTTTCAGTGATAGTGGATGTACAATATTATATTAGTTTTGGGCATATGATGTAGTGATTGGACAGTTACGTACCAGACAAAGTGATCACCCAATATTTCTAGTACCCAGGTGGCATCGTCCATAGTTATTACAACATTGTTGACTGTATTTCCTTATTGCTGTACTTTGCACCCCCAGGTATATTCTGTAACTGCCAATTTGTACTTCTTCATATCTTCACCTTCTGCACCCAGCCCCCTAGCCGCGCTCCCACTGGGCAACCTTCAGTCTGTTCTCTGTATCTCTGAGTCTATTTCTGTTCTGCTTATTTTGTTCTTCGGATTCCATGGAAAAGGAAAATCACGCGGTATCTGTCTTTCTCTGTCTCTCTCACCATGGGCTTCTCACAGGGATAACTGACGGCGCAGTGCGTAAGGCCGAGGGGCAGGGGCAGGTGGCCTTAATGCCTTAAATTTCTCCGCACAGAACACCTTGTACAGAGGTGTGGGTGCTTAAAAAGCTGACGCCAAATCATTTCATGTCAATGAAAGAAAAAATAAGTATGTATCAAAGAGTTTGTAGCCAAGTCACACCGCCCCAGACCAGAGCAAGGTTGGGTTTGCTTTGCTTTGATCGGTTGAACTTCCGGGCAGGCAGAAGGGATTGAGAAAATGAAGACGTACTGGTATCGAGTGGGATGCGGTTTGCTGCCGGTCGAAGCTGCAATCACTGAGCTGTGGGTGTCCATACCTCGGAGTGGACTGACGTCACTCCTGCTGGTTTATTCATGATTCGAAAAGTCGGCGACGAGAAGCAGATGAAAATGCAAAGGGTGGTCGTTTTTAACCGCGCACGGCTCTGCCCGGGGAGGACGGCGTCGTTGCTGCAGCTGAAATGCCTTTTCACTCCTTGGCATTGCAGCCTCCCTTGGAGGACCGAGCAGGTGTAAGAAGTCATCCCTAAGTAGATGTGTTTCCCAGAGTCTCAGAACAAACTCCTGGAAGCTTATGCCCCACCCCGCCCCCGACAGGGGAGGAGGTGAGGAAAGACCCCTCACCCAATCTGCCCAGAAGGACCTCCTTGGTCCTCACCATGTGTAATTAGCAGGCAGGGGGAGGGATGCGGTCAGGCCCGTGGAAAACTAAACGACATGTCAGCCATGTCCCCTTTCTGTTGGGTCCAGGGCTCCGTCTCCCAACTCTGGAACAGGGATGCTGGGCCAGGAGCAGGGGCCAGGTGCATGGTCGGGGGAGGGGTGCTGAGCCCCGCCCTTCCTCCCGGGGGACCTTGGTCTTCCCAGGGTCCCAGAGGACAGGCTGGGCTTCCTCCCTGTGCCTCCCCTCGGTGCCGTTGAGTTGCGGTCTGCTTCGAATGCAGAGTGCACCACACAGGTGTGTACGAACGGGACAAATGAGCACCCTCCGTCCCAGCCAAGGGGCCGGCGATGATGGGATGCAGACCGGACCAAACTGGGGCATGGGGACCTGAGCCTCGGAAGCCAGCCCCAATGCACCCACACCGCGAGCCACTCAGTCACTGTCCCCTAATGACCCTGTGTCCTGAAGAAGCCCCGGGAGCGAGGGGTGACTTTCTCGTTGGACTTCATCTTGGGTGCGTGGTTTCTGCCCCAATCTTTATTCCCTTGATGGAGGAGGGAGGGAGGGAGGGCCCCAGGCAGACGGTGATGATGCATCAGGCAGAGGGAGACGAGGAGCTGGCCGCTGGGGCTGCACTTGGGGCCAGGACGGCTGGCAGCGCTGGGGCTGGTGCTGTGCGGAGTGCGCCCGGCCACCATGTCCCTGCTGCTCGCGGCCCCCCGGGAGCCTGCTGCGCCCTGCGCTTTCCCCGGTGTGCTGGTAAGGGTGTGTTGCCGCCGTGGGTGAGCTCGGGACGGGGTGGGCTGGTTTACCTTCATTCATTTGCCGGGGAGAGTGAGACTGGCAGCATTATTATTATTATTATTATTATTTTAGTCTTTCAAGTTCTGGCCTCACCCACCGTTTTCCAAACTTGAATGCCACCCAATTGGCTGAGGCAGCAAAGAGCAGAGGAGACAGGCAGGGAGTCCTCCCCAGACCCCCAAGCGAGGGGGCACGGGGGACAGGCACTGGGAAGCCCCGGGTGGGCCTGGGCAAAAGGGGCCCGGCTGATGGATCACCTGCCAGTGGCGGTGGGTGCCTGCCAGCACCGCCGGGAACCAGGCGCTGAAGAGGGACGGTGTCTCGGCAGGAGGCCGGAGGGGGCCGGGTCCTGGGAGCGCCAACCCCCGACCCCCAGCTGAGCACGGGCCACCCCAAGAGTGGGAGTCAGCGGGGCCGTGGACGGCGTGACATCAGAGAAGGAAGGGACAGTGTGACGTCAGCAGGGGCAGGGACAGTATGTGACGTCTGTGGAGGCGTGGACAGTGTGACGTCAGCGGGGGCAGGGACAGTGTGTGACATCCACGGAGGCGTGGTGGTGTGGCGTCAGGGAGGCACGCACAGTGTGTTGCGTGGAGTGAGGCGGGGCGGGGCTGTGGGGACAGTGTGGGGTGTGAGCCACTCGGTTCATTAAGCAGAATTCCTCCCCATGGAACCTGCGTCAGCGCTCGGAGCCGGCGGGCGGGGAATCGGTGTTTCCACACTGAGACCACCCTGGGGTGAGCCAGGGGGCCGGATAGTGAGTGTGCGAGAGAGTGTGAGCAAGTGTGTGCATGAACGTGTACGTGTGAACGAGAGGATGAGTTCATCGGTGTCAGCGTGCGTGTCTAAGTGTGCGTGTGGGGGTATAGTGTGCAAGAGAGTGTGTGGCTGTGCGTGAGTGTGTGTGAGCGAGAGCAGGGGTTTGTGAGTGTGAGCACATGTGTAGCTGTGAGTGTGGGCGAGCAAGAGTAAAGGTGGGAGCACACGTGTGTGAGTGTGAGAATAGCGAGCACACCCCCACCTGTGCTCGGGGAAGCAGCTCCGTGCCCCCTCCACATCCCCCCTTGCTGCTGGTCTGCGAGGGGCAGCCGGGACCAGCCAGCAGCTGGCTGTCCCCCGGTGCCCTTCAGTCAGAGTCTTGGAGAAGCCGGGTCGGAGCTGCTGGGTCCGGGACTGCGGTGTGGGACTTGGGCCACTCGGCCTTCCACGTGGCCGCAGAGCCCGGGCAACTCAGCTCTCCTCCTGCAGGGGTGGGGCCGTGACCTCCCATGGCCCTGCCCCCTGGGAGACGCTGAGCACCGACATCACAGTGAGGGGACATCACCGTGAGGGGACATCACAGTGAGGGGACAAGGTCCTGTGGCTGATGTGTCCAGGAGGGAGGCCCTTCCCTCAAATCCCAGCACGTGGCAGCGACCTGCCTGCTGTTCAGACTCTCTGCCACCGGTGGCGCCAGCTCCGCGGCCGATTGTCAGTGAAACTTCGGGTGCTGCAGTTGTGGGGTGCGGTAGTGACGAGGTGGAGGTTTCCCGGGGTGGGGGGGGCTGATTTTAAATCATTCCTGTGCCCAACACAAATGGTATTGTTAGCTATTTCGGGTGTGGCTGAGACGGATCGTGGACCCCGGGCAGAGAAGTCTAGTGAGAACCCTGCGCCACCCCCCGCCGCCCCCCAGGCAAGCATCGCCCTTGGCTCAGACTCTAGGGAGCCGGCAGCTGGAACAGGCTCTTCTGTGGTGATGCCCAGCGTCTGCCAGGAGTTGCCTGAAAGCCAGTGATTTAAACTCATACTGATGGTGTTTCGTTTTATTAAAAGCTCTCTCCTCAAATTCTTATTTCATGGGAATTCCGATTAGTTGAGGAGTAATTTTTTAAATGGAAAGAGAAGTCAGAAGTGACATCGACGTCGTTACGTCATGCCTGGGAAAATGAAAATTGTCCTGTTTGCAAACCCGCCCGTGGACGCTCTCTGGTTACTGTGTCTGCCTTTCCCGTAGGCGGTTTTTCTGCGGCTTCACTTGGGGCCGGATTCCGCCTGAGAGTGGGGGGTCCGTAAATTCTCATCATTTCAGGGACTGTTTCCCCAGCGAACACTGTGTCCCACGGAATGGAAGCAGAGTCATAACGAAGGGCCACCCGTCCGTAAAGTGGCCTCGTAAAGAGTGGAATTCTACCCTACTCAATAGTATTCTTTGATTTCAGTTTGGCTGGGGAAAAAAAAAAGATTAAAAAACATGTTTTTTAAAAAACACTCCTCCAAGGTGGAAAATTTATATTCAAATGGTGTGGAAGCCCAGTCTGCGTTGCCCGGCTGTGTGCTGTTTACGAATGCAGGATGCCTTTGAGTGTCTGCAGCCTGGGGGGGTGCAGGGGGGGGGGCTGCGTGGGCTCTGGCGCGGTGTTTTCTTCGAGCACGGCTATATTTTATGCCTGTCAGAACCCATGAGGAAAATTACTAAAAATCCTAGACATGGATTCACTGGCACACAACATTTTGACATTTTCATTTCACGTCAAGCAGCTGGGATCTGATTCCCTCAAGGAGCCACAAGACTCAGAGCACAAATCTGCAAGTAGACGGAATTTTGCTTCCTCGTTAGCTTCCTCCGGAGGCACTGTGGTCCTGTGTCCACCGGTGGGAGGAATCCATGCCTGGCACCTGCTGACACAGGGTGCCCTGGGTGACAGCCTCTGGCCCAGGTCCCATGTCCTCTCTGTGTGAAGAGCACCCCCACCTCCTGCATGCACAGAGCCGCCCAGGACCTGGCCTTGGACTTCGCCTGAGGCAGGCTTAGGACCAGGTTCCAGTCCTTGAGTCAGCAGAGCTGCGTTCTTGACCTTGGGAAGCTCTTTTGGCTTCGGTGTTTTTGTTTTGAGCAGAAGAGCTTGGAAGGAGAGGAGAAACACGGAGAGTAGTTTGCAGGTCCCGGGCGCTCAGTGTGTGTGCCAGGCCTTCTCCTGCGGGTTTTGATCCACCCAATGCCGGCACCCCGGGCACGAGACCCGCTGCGGGCTCCCGCTCAGAGACAGGCGCCCGAGGGACAAGTCCCACCCAGGTCCCACAGCAAGGAGGCCAGGCACTGAGTGGCTCAGCCATGCCCTGTTCACACTGAGACCTCAGATCACTCTTGTCCAGAGATCCGACCAAGGGAGATGACAAGAAAGCAGACGACAAGCCCATTCCAGGGTGGGAACAGCTTTCATGGAGGGTGCCGTCATTGGTCACCATTGTCCCCAGGACACCGCCCTCCCCCTCACAGGTCTGCCTCCCTCACCCCTCCCTCACCCGTCGCAAGTCAGCTCAGCTGGAGACATGGCCTAGCATCTCATAACCTGTTCGTCCCCACAGAAGCTCCGATATAGGGATTCTCCTCAGTCCCATCTGTCAAAACCTTGCGAACATGTAAGGACCCCAGAGCTCCTCTTAGGGGTCTTCCCCAGCAGCCCAAGGGAAGCTGAGGTCTTGCTGTTCGTGGGTGTTAGTCAAATACCATCAGTTCCAGCTGTGACCGCATGCACCGTGCTCACGTCCCTCAGAGGGGTGGGACTCGGCGATGCTCAGCTATTAAGCTCTTTCCCAGCAAGTGCCTCTGGCCAGTGGAGCTCAGTCCTCATGCTGCCTTGTCCATGGAGCACAAGCCGTGAAGTACGTTTGACAGTCACGGAGCCGGACGCTGTCTGTGACCTTGGGTACTCGGAACACTGCCCTGTTCTTCTCTGGTGCCGCCCAGGGTTTGCAGGTGTGGCTGCGGGGTGCATGGGGTCCCCTGTAGTCTGCAGGGTTGGTCCTCTGCTCTGTTTAAGCTCGACCCTTAAACATTTGTGTTGTATATTTGTGTACATTGTATACATTGTGTACACGTGTTATTTACCAGGTGTATGTTCTCAATGTTGCTGCTATAGCAACTTTTGAATGTATCTATAAGTTTAAAAAACGCTCTAAGTAAAAAAGAAAAGTGCAGATTTATAGAGTTTCACTGTCCCACAAAACAGAAGGAGGCAAGGGGACCCCGTGGAGTTCAGGTGAATCGCCATGGTTAGTGTTCGACCTTCGCCGTCACGGGTGTTTTGTGTTCTAGGAGGAGTGAACCCAGTCGCTTCGTTATGTCTCTGACGGGCTTCGTCCTGAGTGGACCAAGTAGCTGCCTGTGTCACGGAATCTGTGGGTCCCTAAAAGCAAGGCTTGCCCCTGCTGTCTCTCCTGCAGACCTGAGCTAGGGCCGCAAGGCCTGCGCTGCTCAGCCCGTGTCTCAGGGGAACAGCTCTGTGGGGCCTGCGAGTTCCCGGGGGGTGGGGCTGTCTCCTGGGGCAGCGGGTGGCCAGTCCCCGGCACAACGCCTGGGACAGAGCAGGTGTCCCGACACCCGGGATGGCCTCGCAGTTTGGGACAGCACGGTGCAGCGAGCTCAGACCAGAGCCGGGCTGCGGGTGCACCTCGATGAGTAGACCCGGTTCGTGTAGTGAGGACTCTCACTTGGTGGGAGTGGGGATCAGGAGGATTCTGAGGATCTCTCCCTTGGTGCTGGGGGTTGGGGGAGGGTGCTGAGGTTGGTCACCACACGTGTCTCAAATTGTCACATCTGCCGAGGGTGTGGGGGCACTGCAGGCAGCACACAGCAGCAGGCAGGTGGGAGCCCGAAGGACAGAGTACAAGGAGGTGGCTTTGGCTCAGGTCGGGTAGCAAACCTTCAAGGGGAGGAGATCGGATGACAAGAAACGTCCAGGCCTGCTCCCGTCCCCCTGTCCGGCCTGTGTCTGTCCCCATGCCTCTCTGTTCTGCAAGTGCCAGGGTAGCTTCCCTCATGGCATTTCAAGGCCTGCGTTAGGGTTCAAACAGTACATTTAGAGGCAAAGAAAAGAAAGGAAAAGGGCGGGGGAAGGAATGAAGTGTGGTTTTTCAGACAGGTGTTAAAGGAGGACGCGGTTCTGGTTGATTCTGAGACCTCCAGCAGGTGAGGTGGTAACAGGAGCAAAGGGGAGGGCAGTGTGGGTTTTACACGGACTGGACGGCTCTGCTCAGCGCGGCTCCAGGAGCAAACGTCTTCCTCGGTGTGGTGAACCATGGGGCTCCGGACAGACCCACCCCGAGGCTGCAGCACAGCTTCCAAAATGTATTTCTTGGACCTTATAAATCTTGTCTCTCCTGTGACAGCTGTCGTTGGCTTTGAAAGAGGTCATCACGGTCTGTTATGTCTAAAACCATCCTTTCCTTCTGCCGTTTTCCGTGTTCTTGGGTTTCAGCACAGGGGCACAGTCAGACCTCAAAAAGCACCTTTATTTCCTGATCCATGAAAAGCAGGGGGGCAGTGGGCACGATGCAAATTTTTGTTCTCCAAGTATATGTGTTGGAAAACTGTGGAAAGAAGTCAAGATTATATGAAAAGGGGCCCGGCAGGTGTAGCTCAGTGGATTGAGTGCGGGCTGGGAACCAGAGGGTCCCAGTTCGATTCCCAGTTGGGGCGCATGCCTGGGTTGTGGGCCAGGTCCCCGGTGGGGACCGTGTGAGAGGCAACCATACATTGCTCTTTCTCCCTCCCTTCTCCTCTTTCTGAAAATAAATAAATAAAATCTTTAAAAAAATTTTTTTTAAAAAGATTATATAAAAAGGTGGGGGGGGCCCAGCCCACAGAGTCCCCCTTCCCCCTCCCATCCACCACAGATGAGAATAAGCCTACCAATACCTGATCTGCTTGGGCAGGAAAGATGGCCCAGTCTCTCAGAGGAGAAGGGCCTTGAGCTTGTTCCTTGATGGGCTTTTATTGGGTTCAGTTTGCACAGGAATACAGGTAAAGCTCATCAATAAGGCGATAAGGATCAAATAATAGATAACATACAAAGAACTACGAGGGCTTATTCTGAGTCAGGGTCAGTTAGCTAAAGGGCTATAAAACTGTGGGAGACAAACTCATTTTATCCTTGGACCCTTATCCTTTAAATTCAGAGCATTCTTAGCAAAGCAGGTTTCACAGGATTTTATGCATTCTTCCCTAGGCCTGATCGCCTTGGGGAACCACCCGTTCCTGCTCAGGGCTGCACTGCCCTCTGGCATTGTTTCAGGCTTAAATCAGGTAGGGGATGCAGGCTGCCAAGAGATTAGGAGACTTCTAGCAGACAGAATGAGGACTCAGTCTATGCCAAAGCCGAGGGGCAAGGGTCTATCACCCCCTTTTTTCTATAGTCCCCCAAGTCCTTCTCTGAGGGCCACTTTGCAACTGTGCCTGTCTTAGGTCGTCCCTCCCTTGAGGAATCTTACCTGTTATTGGCCAACCAGTCATCTGCATGGGGCCAAGCAGGGTGAAATAATGGGGGCAGAGGTGGCGCCCCTGCTGGGAAGATAAGCTTTGTCTCCTTAGTGGCTTATGGTCCCAAGTCTTTACTCAGCCTTAGCCATGGGGGTTACAGCTTCTGAAACCAGGCGGGGAAGTTCCCAACAAAAAGGACCTTTTTTTTCTTTGATTGCATCTTGGAGGCCTTCAGTTACAATTCTTACCCTATGAAAGGAGCACACTTGCTTATTAGACTCCGGCATCATGGGGCTGCACCCTGGTGGGCAGATCTGAGAGGGCAGCCCAGCCACTGGAGGGGCTGGCGCTGGTG
>PVJI01021581.1:0-26320 GCA_004026765.1 Micronycteris hirsuta
AGAAAACAAAAAAAAAAAAAAAAAAAGAAAGAAAAAGACAATGGGAGTACATCAAAATAAATAGTTTTTGTGCAGCAAAGGAAACCATCAACAGAATGGAATGACAATCACTGAATGGGAGAATATATTCACAAATTATACATCTGAAAAGGAGTTAATACCCAAAATTTATAAAGAACTTATAAAAGTCAACACCAAAAATACAAACAATTTAATAAAAAGATGGGCAAAGGACCTCAATAGAAACTTTCCCAAAGAGGACATAGAGTGGTCAAAAGACATATGTAAAGATGCTCAATGCCACTAATCATCAGAGAAATGCACATTGAAACCACAGTGAGATACCATCTCACACCTGTCAGAATGGCTATCAACAAACAATCAACAAATTAATCAACAAACAATCAGTGCTGGCTAGGATGTGGAGAAAGGGGAATATTTTTGCACTGTTGGTGGGAATGTAGATGGGTGCAGCCACTGTGGAAAACAGTATGGAGTTTCCTCTGAAAATTAAAAATGGGACTGCTTTGTGACCCAGTGACTCCAATTCTGGGAATACATCTGAAGAACCCCTAAACATTGATTTGAAAGAATATAAGAACCCCAGTGTTCATTGCAGCATTACTTAGAATAGCCTAGATTTAGAATTAGCCCAGATGCCCATCGGTGGGTGAGTAGATAAAAGGTGTGGTGCATTTACACAACGAATTACTACTCAGCTGTAATATAGAAGGAACACTTACCTTATGCAACAGCATGGACAGACCTGGAGGGCATTATTCGAAATGAAATTAGCCAGTCAGAGAAAGGCAAGTACGATATAATTTCACTTACATGTGCAATTGAATGCATAAAATAAACAAGCAAAATAGAAGCAGACTCACTCTTAGATACAGAAAACAGACCAACAGCTTTCAGAGAGTAAGGGAGGTGGGGCGGGGTGAAAAAGGTGAAGAGATGAGACAACAATAATAAAAAGCCAAACTCAAAGACACAGACAACAGTATCGCGCTTCCGAGATGGAGGGGAGAGTGGGGAGAGGTAGAAGTGGATAAAGTGGGATAGATGTTGACAGAAAGTGACTTGACTTCAGATGGTGAAAACAGTACAATATACAAATAATGTGTCATTGAGTTATACACTTGAAACCTACATAATTTTATTAACCAATGTCACCCCAATAAATTTAATAATTTTTTTAAAAGGGGAGAGAAGGAACAAATATAGTATATAATTAAATGCTAATTTGCTTATTAAAGTTGACATGGATATATCCAGATAATTGGTAACCACATTCTTAGTCTCATAGAATGCTGTCAATTTTTTTATTATATATTTTGTCCTCATAAATGGAACTCCAAGTCAGAAGTGTATCATGGCCTAGAAGGAGTTCAGATTGACAGCTATTAGAATAAATACATCGGTGATGTAAAAATAACACATGGGGGAAGAAAAAGATAGGACAACTTTATTTTATCCCTATTTTCCAGGCAAAATCCAAAATAACATACGTTTTTGAGGATACATGTAATAATAATTTCAACATTAAAATATCTATACATTCTAATTACATGTTTCACATTTCTTTAAAGTCTGATCATTATAATATGTTATGATCTATCTATCTAACATGTTACCTGCCCAATCGCAGGCTCTGAATGAGATTACTTAGTCTGAATTTTAAATGACAGTTTCTCACCAACTAAAATTGCCAATCATACTTTGCTGGGGCTATGCTGTTATGCACCGAACCTCTTATGGCTTGATAATGTGAAGTTTCCAGAAGAAAGTGGCAGGGATATTGTGTAGTGTTCTCCATACCCAGACTCTGGTAATCTATTTGGTTTATGGTTAATTTTTCTTTGAAAAAATGACCAGATTTTGGAGGAAGCCCAATCATTTTATGAACCAAAATATTTACAAGCTTTTTTTATATAACCAAAATATATACAAGTTTTTTTATATAAAGCTTCTTTAACTTATAATATTTGTAGCTTCTAACTAAATTTGTGCGCTGGTAAACCTGATTTCTCTGGGAAATGTGAATAAGTATCAATCTTTAGATAATGTTCCCCAGCTCAGGGAGACAGTATTCTAAGAATTCTAATCTATAGGAGAGGGAGGGAGGGAGAGAGAGAGAGAGACACGGAGCAAGAAAAGGAAGAAGAGAGAAATACATAACCCAGAAAACTACAAAAACAAACAAACAAAAAAAGAAATTCTTTTTAGACTTCCCTAAATCCTGTTTTTAATATCTTTTCTCTCATATCTGGAATTAACCAAGGTCAGAGTTTCTTAAATACCTTTCATTATCAGCTCAGCATGGGCTGCTCCACCTGCTTTGAAGTATTATATAATTTCTGAGCACAGACTCAACTATTTTTTACTCTGGATTCTAGCTTCAATGAATTTTTCATTTAATTTTTCTTAAGAAGACCATCAAGACCTTTGCTATTATCACATGAGGGAGGCTGTATTGGAGACTGGTTGTCGATAGTGTTATTTTCCAATTTCATTTTCAAAATGCATCCTCATAATATATTCAAGTATTTCAGATTCAATCAAATTGATTCTTCTTTGTAGTAGTGAGGAAATGATTAATTTATTCTCATGGACACCATGCAAATTTATATGGGAGCTGGTGGCCCCAGGGGAGGAAAGTTTGCAGATTAAAGAATTTATTATAGCCAATTGTGAGTGTGGAGAGTGTACTAATTTGCCAACCCTGCCCTTTCAAATTAATCCTTTATTCTTCCCCACTTTGTTTCCCAGAGGGCAACTCTTTGCATTGTGTTCACCCACTTAGTTTCAGCTAATGGGAAGTACTGACAAGAGACTGGAGGGTGGAAGGAGAAAGAGGTTTGGGGATTTCTTTTTTAATTTTAAATTTTTATTTATTTTTTATCATTTTTTATTGTTGTTTGAAAATAGTTGTCTCCATTTTCCCACCACCACTTTCCCCCACCCCACTCACCACCACCCTCAACCCTAACCCCCTTTGGCTTTGTCCTTGGCTCCTTTACACAAGGTCCTTGCCGACCATTTCTTACTTGCTCCTTTCTGACTTTGGAGCCTCGCTCTGGCAGCACCTGCATGCTTTCATGACTACAGAACCTGCCAGCCCTCCCCTTTCCCAGACTCCAGCCTTGCTGCATTCCAGCAATGCACTTTCTCCCCTTGGCCCTTCAGGACTAGAGATAGCTTCTCTCCACCATTGCTAATCTCTGCCTTGCTTCAGTAGCTCCTATTGGTTTTCTCAGTCCTGCCCAAAGCTCTGTAAGTTGTCCTTCATGGAGGTCTCTTCATTTGAATCACTTGATTTGAATTCGTTTATTTGTTTTCTATTGGGGCCTTGACTGTGATAATAAAGATACTATTAATATTAATGTGTAGGAGTTATAGAGTGCTTACCACATATTGTACATTATGATAAATGTTTTAGATGTGCTATTTAACTGAATCTTTTAAGAATTTTCATGGGATGTGTATTATCACTATTTTTTTAATTAGATATGAGACTAAATTGAAGTCAGGAAAGGACATCGTTGCCCAAGTTCTCCCCAGCTGGCTAGGGAGCATGCAGACTCTGAACCTCATCAGTCCTGCCGTGTGAGGCTTGAGGCTGTGCTTGTGGTTTAGCAGCAGTGCGTCTAATCTTTGAACAGTGCATGTAACCAGATACATAAGGAAAATAGAAGTGGTCTTTAGTTTAATTCCACTAATATTTGTTAAGTCATTACTATATGCTCAGCACTAATGTTGGACTTGAGAAGTAGAGATAAAAATGTCTGCAGGTTGATTTATAACTTGATAGGAGCATCAGACACCATAAACACATAAAGTAAATAATAGTTTAAATATGAAAATATGAGTATTTAAAAGTTACAAAGAGAGAATATTGGAGCAGAATGGTGGCTCTTTGGTGACTCTTCAGGATTTCAATTCCAAGTTGAAATATGTAAATTTGCCATGAATTCCGGGGCTCCAAGCCCAAGCAGATTCACCCCAGGCATTGAGGGGTGCACACTCTTGTTGGAAGCAACAGCAGGTCATTACGTTTCTTAACAAAACATGCATTTCTTCTATTCACTCATTTGTTTATTGACTGAAGTTTATTGGGATTAGAATGTTAGGATTGATAGCATTCAACTGGTCAAGCTCCCAATTATATTTAGACGTAATAAGTAACAAAATAAGAGATGACAGTATATTTTTCTTCTGACTCCATTTTTATCTTTGCTGATGTTAAAATACAAAGAGTTTAGTAGACTACATGTCCCTCACTTTGTGTAATATAAAACTCATGAATTAGAAGACATTGTCATTAATCTGTAACAATGCTTTTGCATTACACAGAACCTGTTTTTATACTTATTGAAAAAGTTCTTTTACAATTAATGAAATATTTTTATACAAGTACCAGTCTTGGAAAAACATAGAAGGAGAATGTAGACACAGTAATTGGATTAAGGTATTTCTAATTTCTTCCTATTGAGAGATTGACTTTTTAAAATCACTTTTTGACTGAGTGACCGCTGGCCATGTTTTGCAACACAGAATTTGGACTTGGAACTTATTTTTCTCATCTCTAAAATAATAACTCCTTTCTCTTGGGGTTGTTGCAAGTGTCAAGCAAAATGAGACACACACAGGGGCTAACATAATGTCTAGTATATAATAAACACAATAAAACCAGTTGTTAATTATGTTATTGTTTTTCTAATTATATTTCTTTTAAGGAAGTATCTGATAAATGGCCTGAATGTGATTAAAACAAAAGTCTGTTAATAGGCAGGAGGTACAATAGTCTCACTGTTCCCCACCTGACTGCTCTAGGTTGTGAACTATTTACTGATGAGGGCTACACCTAAAGCCAGGCCCGCTGTTAGGTTAAGTCAATAACTTCCCTTAGTCTGAAACTGTTCATTTGTAAAAGGTGAAGATAATAATAATTTATCCCATATCTATGTTGCAGAACTGAAAGGTAAAGAAATGTGAACACACTTGATAAGCTTTGAGGCAATATACAGTTGTCAATTATTATGAGTATCAATTTCATAAATACTGCTTAAGTCTAGTTGGAAACAGGAACACATTCATTTTCCAGAAAGACCATGCGTTGTTTCTGTGGAGTCTCAATATAAAGACTCATGAGTGAAAATAACAGTATTTTTATTTTTTCCCAGCACCCTCTAGTAGTCCCAAACCTTGGTATGTTAAAAGTCATTTTTCTTACGTAAATTCTTCAATCATGGGGCAATGCCTGTGGCCAAAAACACATTCTAAATTCAGATGTAAATTAGAATGTTCTGATCAACAGCAGACAACGTTTGGAGATGCCTGTGGGCTGTGGCTCACAGGGCAGACTGATGCTCGCAGTCACTCGAAGGTGTGAAGGGCGCGTTCAAATGTGCGCGCTCTGACCAGCAGCGATGGGAATGCTCTCCTTGTTCCATACGTCTTCCATGTTCACAGGTCATGTGCATGCAGGAGGCTGCCATGTACAGGCTCTGGAAAGATATTTGTTTCATGTTTAGGCTATTTGAAAATTATTTTCCAGCAAAATTGACTCCACTCCAATTTTCTCTTAATAATCCATGGTGCTTTTATTATTATTATTTTCCTAGAGAATAATCAGTCTTGTTTTCTCCTCCTTTGAGTACTTTGAAAAAAGAATGGCACTGGCCTATGTGGCTCAGTGGTTGGTGCGCCATCCTATACACCAAAGGCTGCAAGTTCAATTCTTGGTAAGGGCACATACCTACGTTAGGGGTTCCGTTCTCAGTCAGAACACATGCCTAACTTGTGGGTTCAGCCCCCAGTCGGGGCCTGTTGGGGGGGGCAACTGAGTGTTGTTTCTCTCTCACATTGATGTTTCTCTCTTCCTCTCTCTTCCTGCCTCTCTCTCTCAAATCAGTGAATATATTCTCTGGTAAGGATTTTAAAAAAACAAATATTGAGATGTTACTTAAAAATTAGTACAATTTAAAGAAGCCTGTTTTTCATCCACCATTATTCTCTCCCTCTTTAGGCAAATGACTAAATAATACTAAATAAAAATCCTCTACTCTGCTAACACAGTTACTTCACAAATATTCTACGAAGAAGAGTTTTATTTTAAGGTGAATATGTGAATAGTCAAGTGATGTATGGCATTTATTTCAGCTTCATCTGATTTTCTAAATATAGGACACTAATTTCTTTTATGCTTCAGGCCACAAAAACTAGTATTTCCTGTCATGAATAGTGTATTCTCTTGCCTTGGAATAGGCATCTAAAAATACCTGTTCCTTATAATGATGGTTATCAACAGAAATAACTAAAGGTATTTAAAGGGTTGGTGGCAGAAATGAAGTGAATACCTGTGTAAACCTCACACAGCATCACCTAAACATTTCTCTGAATCTCATCTCACTGAAGTAAAATTTCAAGGAAATCTCTGGTGATTTCAGAGATGCTGCAGGAGATTCAGGGTGGGGTGGGGGCTTTTTATTCTCTATATATCAATATAAAATTCTCTCTTTTGAACTTTTCTCCTTTTAAAATGTGTAACATCAGTGTATTTCCATTGAGGATAAAAAGAACTTTAAAATTTTCAGTGTGCCTTGCTTTGTACTTTACATTCTAACGTAAGGCAGCAAAAAGAAATGTGAGACTTATTTATATTAATGTATATGGAACTTTTGATTAAAAATATAACTCATTAAATTTTTTAACATCAGCAGTTGCTGCACATTAACATTGCTTACAAATAATTTATAATTATATAGCTACTAGGATTGGTAAAGAAAGGAAAAAGAAATTTGAAACTGAAAATTTAGGAGTAACTGAAACTTAAAAATCAATCAGATACATTCATAAAACTGTGCATAAAATGAATCAATATGAGATGTGATTTAATTTATAATATTTTACAGTCATAATAGTCAGTTATTCTCCTTTATAAAACACATAACTAATGGAATTACACAAATATGTCACTCATTCCTGTGACTCCTGCATGGAAAACATTTGTCATGTGTCTACACGTCACTAAATCAAATCACCACGCGTTTTCTGTTGTGTTTCTAACATTTTTCTTTGTTGAATTTCCTTACCATGTCTTTTTGTATTGATCTTTTTAAATTTGGAATAATATCTTTACCTGTTCTTGAAACAGGTAGATTTATGTAGAGATTTTATTAGATTTACGATTAATGTGGGGAACAGTACGTTTCTAAGGGCGGGTATGTGGACTTCCGATAACAAGGGTTCATGAGATGTGTACCCCTAGTTATCAAATGTAAAAATTAAGTTTTATCTTTTTCTTCCATTGTAAGTTTTCCCATCAGCATTTTACTGCAACAATTTTAGCATCATAGATTTGTAACGATTATTTAATTAGATGTTACAAATTGAGATTTCAATTTTAATGTTTTCTATGTGTTAGCTATAGTTTTTAAAAATATTTTATCAACTATTAGAAGCTTTTAATGCCACTTATATAGAAAATAATGATAAATACATTTTTGTTATTTTATTCAACAATTTTAGAATGATGTTTTCGAGCTCTGGAAAACTCCAATGCTGATCAGTGAGACAATTTTTGTTCTTACATCTTTTCCATATTTGATATGGTATAATCACTTGTAGGTGCTCTTTTTTAAGATGTTTAAATTGTTCTATCTGATGCCAATGAAAGCTGATCCATGTTGGCACTTCAGCATGACCACATTAATCCTTCCGAATCCTCTTACTTCGGGAATAAAAAAATATTTTAGGCACATCTTGTACATTTACTACCCAAACCTGTAATCAAAGATTTCTCCAAATTTCCTGCTATTGCATTGAGATGTAGCTATTAGAGATTAAATTTTAAGCACTAAAGCTGCCCATTACTTCTTAGGGTTTAGGATGTGCCAAGTTGAAAATACACATTTTTTCCAAGACAAAATACTTATGGATGCATTTCATTTGGATATCCATTTTTATGGATATTTCATTTAATTAAATATACTAGGAGCTAAATGGTACTTCAATATGTTTAATTTGAATATTTCTTATTTTGAATCTCCCCTCCACATATCTTGTGATTAATTGTGTATATTTTTGTATTAAGTAAATATTTATGTCTTTTTCTTCTTTTTCTTGCATATTGTTAATACTATTTTTATACATTAGGCCTATGTGATACTACTTATCTGTTATCAGTCCTTTTTGAATTTTTTACAATGTATAATTTTTCTTCCAAAAATTTATTTATGGTATTCCTAGCATGTAAATATTGATTTCATGTAAAATAATATCAAAAGTTTTTTTATTCTCATAATTATAGATTACAATGTTAACCAAAATATCTACCTGAGAATAGTTAGTACAATTTTAAAAAATATATGAAACATCTGCTCTTAAGCATCATGGAAGCAAAGAGATAGAGAAGAATTAGGAGGTGAGGATTCAGTTAAAAAAGGAGTCAACCTACAAGGTTGACCTTGACATTGACAACAGTTTCTCTGCAAGACTCTTCGGCCAATTCCTGAAGGACAGCTAAGTAGCTAGAAGATAAACTTTACATACTGCAGAGTATCAACAGCAACACTGGAGTCCAGGGCTGCCTGGAGTTAGCTAAAGTGTGAAGGCCAAGGGCACAGCCCGCTACAAGACCACGCTCACTTCAGACACCAACTGAAGCTTTACAGGGTCCAGAACTACTCTCAGTTTTGATAATTCCTTAGAATCACTCACAGAACTCACCAAAAGCTTTTTTTGCTCATGATACAGTTTAAAATCAGCCAGAGGAAGAGATGCGTGGGGCAGAGGCTGGAAGCCGTCCAAACGGGAAGCTCCCGTTGCCCTCTCACATGGAGTTTGGACATGTTACACTGCTGTCAGTGATGTGTGGCGATGCACATGGAGTGTTGCAACCAGGGAAGCTCACCTTCCTTTCAGTGTTTAGAGTTCTTATCAGGGCTCTATTATACAGGCGTGGTTAATTGATTAATTGCTGCCCTAACTGAACTCAGTCTCTGGGTTAATTACAACCACCTGACTTGAAAGTCCCTGCCTTGAATCACATATTGGTCCTTCTGGGCAGGCTAGCTCCACTGTGAGGCTCTTGGACATGGCCAACCCTACCCTGACATCCTGTGTGGCCAGCCACTGCCTAAACAAAGACACCCCTCTCAAGTGTGATATAGATGTCTCCCAGAAGCTGATGACTAAGATCTGGGTTCTTTTGGGGCAAAACTACATTCTTTATTACAGAAGGGTTCAATGAGGAAAAGGAACCTTGTCAAACCTCCCAAATTGTGAGGCGAGACCATGAAAGTCTACACTCTGGAGTAAGAATGAATGGAATTGGAAGAGCCCTTCTAGAGATTCAGGTCCTACTGTAAATCATGTCAATTCTAATGATGGATTGATTGTTCTATAATTGCTAATACCCTTAGCCACTTACCAGAAGGAAACTCAAAAATCCTATGAAGGAATACAATAACTGCCTAAGACTCAAACTTTTTCTCCACTTTAAAATATTTAATGGAAAATGCCTGACCAAAGTGTATCAGGCATACAGGACTAAAGATAATATTATCAAAATTTAAAGCAAATAAATAAAGCACAGTAGGAACAGATGCACAATGTACTTAGATTTTTAATACTGATAAAGTCAAAGACTAAAGTTAATGTACTGTATATATTAAGTAAAATATAAGATAACATTGAGAAGTTTTGTAGAGAACTGGAAACATAAAAATAATCAATGAAAAATTTAATGTTACATATACAGATAAAATTTTTAAAATTCAAATGCAAAATTTAGTGGAAGGGTTTGCAGAAGGTAAATACAAATGAAGAAAGAGACTAAAAAGGGGCAGAAGAAAGACTATACTTTCAGGGATCATTTCTATAGTTTGTTAAAAAGGGGCAGAAGAAAATACCCAGAATGATGCATTTAGAGACATAGATACGTAAAATGCATATGCAAAAATATTAGGGATTTCATAGTGACGTGGCTGCAGGCTTGAGGTTGGAGCTTTGCCATCAGGGTTGCCATACTTTTCTAAGATTCCTTTGATGCACGCATGGAAAACGTAATACGTGGGGAAGTATGTAAACCTTTAGTGGTGACCAGTGCTGCCTGATGACTATGGATATAAGGATTCTTCTCAAACTCTAGAAAATGATTTCTCAATCATAACTGACAGTATAGTGACCTCAAGTTCTAGAACATCCAACTTTAACTTTGATGTTAAGTTTATTTTTAAAAAAGGTAGTAAAATAGTTCTCACAGCTTATGTCTATGCTCGCTGTGCTGGTCAGTAATTCTAAAACTAGAGTTTCCAGAATTCCTTTCCCTGTATAGTTGTCGGCAATAAGAAAAATGTGTGTGAGATTGGGGCGGTAGAAGCTAAGTCCGATCTGTTATTTGGAGGGTTGGCACCACCCACTCCTGGGGCCGGTGCTGTGGGACCAAAAAAACGTTCAACAGTGCTGGCCTTGGACAGTAGTCGGCACTACATCTCATTCACTGAACTTCCTTTAATTTTTAATCCAATTAGCTGTTTATTTATATTTAGGTGCCTGTTTTTGGTATTATAAAGGAATTTTAGCTTTTATTTTTTAACATTATAGTACAAGAAATTTTGTATAACAAATAATTCGAAAACACAAGAACAGATACAAGGTATTTCAGGCGCTACCCATGTATATTGCGCATCCTTATTTTCCCTCAAAAGTTTGGGCAAAAAAGTGAGCATTATACATGCCAAAATACGGTAAGTGAAACTGTATTAAAAACCTACTTCCAAGTGTAAAGGGGGCACTGGTCATCTGTGACATGCAATGGCAAACTAGTTAATTAATGATTATGAGGATGCCTAAAATCAAATGACTATAGAAAGCAAGCTGTTAGGCCAAGCAGTGCTGGTTTAGAACATTTTCGTGTGTGAAAATAAAGACTATAATGGAGTTTGTTGGTTACATGGGAGTGCACTGGAGAACTTGAAGAAATAAAATGAAGAACTCAGGGGTTTATTTTTGTACATTAAATTATAAATAAGGAAGCAGAGTTCCAGGACATTGCCCTAAATAAAGGCCTTTAGCTCTTGTAGGCACAGGGCTGAGGTTACTGAAAGCC
Organism: Micronycteris hirsuta; assembly: GCA_004026765.1. Classification (NCBI taxonomy): domain Eukaryota; kingdom Metazoa; phylum Chordata; class Mammalia; order Chiroptera; family Phyllostomidae; genus Micronycteris; species Micronycteris hirsuta. Next base: position 11,117 of record PVJI01021581.1, read on the forward strand.
AAATCTCAAATCCAATCACAAGAATGGCTGCATTATAGCACATAGTAAATTTATAAAATCACAGAGTTGTGTATGTCAAACATAGAGCATTGACTGGGGAGGATTCTACCTTTTAAATGGGAGGGAACACGAGGAGGATTGCAATACAATTGGAGATCTTTACATTCGGAATTTTTTCTGAATCTCATATCACCAAAGAAGGCCTTACTACCCTCTCTAGGAAGATTGTCTCTCTTTACTAAAGAACCTATAACGTTCATCCCTTGGGGGACAAAGGAATACTGATCTTATTTTTGATGTACCCCCAACAATTATCAATGCTTCTAGCTCTCTACCCAGATAGGACTCAAGAGGTAGAACACAGATGAAAATCATTATGAGATTTACTACTCCAGATATGCGAATATATACAAAAGCTACTGGGGCAGAATGGAAGGCATATAATGTTGGATCAAATGAATTTGTAGATACACTTGCATTAAGCATGGGTTCTGAAATCAACAGATTGGCTGCTGTGACAGGGTTAATGCTAACTGGTTCTTGGTAGATCAGTTGAAACTTGGACTCAACTATGGCCTACACTGAAGTTGAAATGCCATAACTTTCTTGGTGCACTATAGAGGACAGTATCCAAAGGTTACAGGAGATTGGAATTCTAGGAAGGATTTATCCTGAAAGACTCACTCACTCACTCAATTCCTTATTTCTTTGGAATGGCCAGAGTTTTTTCCTTCATAAAGCTGAAATATACAGGAGGAGATTCCAGCATCCTTGATAATCTGTGTGTTGGTTATTTTCTGAAGGTCAGTATTGGCAGTGGGAACTACTACTATTGAATTGGCATCACTGATTGAATAGGGGTGATACAACCTGGGGTGGCAGGTCCAAGCTCTGGCATCTAATTTCCAGAGGCAATTTGTTGTGAATTCTGTCCAGCAGGATTCATATGCCATGGCTGCATGTAAATAATTTTACACGTAATTTTACAATGGACTAGAAATTCCGGGACAACACGTCCCTCCATTATCATCCTGGAGAGGCCCCAAACCGCGTGTGGACCGCCTTTTATTGCCATTTCTCGGGCACTTTACATATGAATGGTCTTCATTAACTATGCATGAACTGTAGATTTACATTAGGTGGTAGACACCCAAGATAGTGCATCAAGAGGATAGATATGCAAATAGAAAGACAATAGGCTTGGGCTGAACTCTGGTCTGAGGAAGCTAGGCATGCATTAGCATAAGTCCTTTTGATCTAGGGAGAGAGAGATTTTTAGCAAGAGCAAGGTTTTATTTTAAATCTAAGGAATATGCCAGCCTGATTTCCCCACAGGAAATTCTGCTACCCCACTCGTGGGTCCTGCATGCCGACTTTATGTTCCACGAGAGAACACTCTTTTATCAGACGTGAAAACATAAGGGCTACATTTCCCAAGGTGGATGCATGAATTTCCCTTAGCAATTCAAGTATGGTTACTATAAATATTACTATAATGGTTACTAAACAGAACCAAAGCAGTTGTCAGAATGTCTTGAAGTTAAAAAATCAATGGTCATGTCTAATTGTTCATGGTGTATTCATCACTGAAATAGATGAGCAGCCTACTAAAGTCTTACTTAAAATGCATAAATGAAAGAGCTCTAGGTCTGGTAAACAGAACACTGACTTGAATCACCATGTTAGACTTTTGTGACCTCTCAACTCATTCTCAGACCTGAGCCCTCTCATAAAATTAGAGTATCTTGCACAAAGAAGAGATTGAATCCCTTGAGGAAGGAACTTCCTATACATTTAAAAATGTATGCTATAAATCTCCCTTATAGCCTTTCCCAAAGGGATTTGCAGCTTTTACCATGGTAACTGTTCATAGGAGAAGTGGATATAAAACACATTTTGGGTTTTATTGGACACTGACTCTGAGCTGCTACTACTCTTTGGAGACCCAAACCACCGGTGTGATCCACCAGTCTGGGGAAGGTCTTATGGAGGTCAGGTGCTTAATAACATTCTGATTAAGGTCAGTCTCACAGTGGCTCAGCAATTCCTGAATTAACCCTGTGGTTATTTCGTTAGTTCTAGAAATCATATTGGAATAGACATTTTCAGCAACTGACAGAATCCCAGAATTTGCCATTTCTTCTTTCATCAAAGATCTTCCTGGAATCATTTTATTTCTTCTTAAAGGAGTTTGGAGACCGTTATGTTAGAAAAGACCATGTGGAAGCCAGTAGAACTATCTCCAGCTACCAAATGGATGTTGCTTCCTGGAAGTTTTGCATAGATTAGTGCAACCATCAAAGATTTGAAAGATGTGCAATACAGTGAATTATGTATGCCATGTCCCTCCCATTTGGCCTGCACAGAAGATAGGTGGATATTCAAAGAATGACAGTGGATTATCATAACTTAATCAGGTGGTCATTTTAATTGTAGCAACCATTTCAGATATTATTTTGCTACTGGAGCAAATAGACATGTTCTCATGCACCTAGAATAAAGCAACAGATGTAACACAGAATACTTTTTTCTATATAAACGCTTTTTATTGAGAACTGTTTGTGTTCTCCTGGCAGGGCCAGAAATACACTTGCGCTGTCTTATAGTACAGCAATATCAATTTCTTAGCTCATTATCATAATCTTGTTCATAGATACTTTGATGGGCTCTCCCTTCCAGAGCATCACTAAGACATTCAATTAATGGTATCATTATCATTGGACAAAGTGATAAGGAAGGAACAGCTTTTCTAGACACATTGGATTCAGTAGTTTGCCACTTTAGTAAAATTATGAATTGCAGTGGCTGGAACATGGCAAGATGACCATTTAGGGTGAAAGAAAAGTTGATATGCCTAGAAATTGACTCATGCTATGAAATTTATTGATTCTTATGATCAGCATCACCTTGAAGCAGTAGCATGACAGAACGGTGAAAAAGCCTTCAGGAGACTCAGACTCAGGGCCAGAGAGGCATCAGAATCTGGAGCTGGAGTGAGGTCCCCCATGATGTGGTATATGTTGGAAATCACCGACCAACCTTTCGAGCTGTTTCTTTCATAGCACACATTCATAACTCAGGAAACAAGGGGTACAATTTGAGCTAATTCTGACTTTTCACTTTTATTTCTAGTAAATGAACCATTAGTTTTTATTTCTAGTAAATGAACCAAAATTTTGCTTCCTGTCCTCATGTCTTTGGGCTCTGCTGCTTGATCAGTCTTAGCTCCCAAGGAAGGAATACTCAGGTCAGTTACGCTATCTTAGGTGGAGGCATGACTTTGCTTCATCTTTCTTTGGGGGGTAAGTATGGTTAAGAGAGGTGTACATGTACCTCAAGTTGCCAAAAGGTGAATTGGGTTGCTTTCTTATTTTGTCAGTTTAGTTCAACTAAGCAACAGTTCCTTGAATTCCTTTTCCTGTGTGGTTTTAGTTTATGTCTGTGTTAATTGTTTAGCTAAACTATTCCATAATATTGCTGCCTTGGCATTTGTTTTGTGTGGCCAAGTGGCCTGCAGAGACTTTGATGGTTACTACCACCCCAACCCTTCATCACCATGTGCCAGAAGAGAGGCAGCCGAGTCACTGGTAAATATGATATGACTCCTGAAATCCTGATGTCCTGATACCACTACCCAACTGCCCTTGTGGGATAAGCACTCTTCCCTGTCATCCAGGGTTTTCCTCTTGTGTGCTCCTCAGCTAAAAATCGCCAGAAAACTTACCAAATTGTTGCCAAAGCTTACCCAGCCTTAGCCTGTGAACCCCAAAGCACTCCACCGTGCTGCACTCTCTCTGTCTGCAATCTGTTTCGCTGTCTCTGCGTGATCTCTCAAGGCTTTCTGTGAACCTCCTCCGGGACCTGTGAATAATAAGCTTCTCTACTGCTATTTCCTCTTGTCTTCAGCTGAATCCTGGTTTGTCCTGGACACGTAGGGCTCTACGTAACAGATGTTAATTTAACAGAGTTACCAGAGCTGGGGTACAAGAGAAATTCCTGTGAGCTTTGGGAGCTCACTCCAGTCTGGAACTCAGAGTTTGATACCAGGCAGTGGTGCAGCTTTTGCACGTAGTGAGTAATGTCTCTGAGTCCTTTGAACTACCAAAGATCTCCTCAGGCTTGTTTTGGGTCCAGGTGATTGTGCAGTTTGGTAGAAAAGGACATTGACTAAAAACTTGAATTAAGAAATTTTTTAGCCAGGAGCACTGATGGGCTTACGGTGGCCCTTTTCCTCTTATGTCACTAAAAATAAATAATAATAATCTGTGAAATAAGCACAATAAACTCAACCACATTCTAATTATTTCTAAGTAATTATTTTAATAATGAAAAATAAATCAAATACCAAACTCTTTCAAATTATCTTTATCATATCTCTCTCCTTTTGATGTTCTTGTCTTTTTCTACTACACTAAGAAATGGTTAGTCTACCTATTGGAAATTGTAGTAGACTCATTGCAAAAATAGCTCTAATTTTTCTTATCTATATAACTACCAAAAATATGACACTCAGCACCTTCCATAACAAGGCAGTCTGTCTTAATCTCATCCCTTCGATCTGGGCTAGACTGCTACCAAGTTTTGGAGAACAGAATGCAGTAGAATGGCATGGTGCCACTCCTGAGCTTGGGACTCAATTGTCCTTGCCTTGCTCTGTCTCTCAGTGGTCCAAGCAAGCTTCAGCTAGTTTGGTAGGAGGTAAAGATCATGTGAAAGAGAGGCCAGTAGCCCAGCTGAGGCCTTCTAAATCTGTCTACCATTAGTAGACATCAAAACATGTGAAAGAACCCAACTAATATCATTAAAACTGCCTACCTGACACATGCCTGTCCAGGGATATAAGCAAAAGCCTAGCTGAGAAGAACCATATAATACATAGACCGATGAGTGATAAAAATTGCGTTGACTTACAGGCCACTGAATATTGAGGTACTTTGTTGTACTCCAATATCTAACTGACAGAGAAACCCAGCACTAGACACTATGAAGCTGGGATGTATACAGAGGAGGATAATTTACTTTTTAAGAAGTCTTAAAATCAAGCTGTGTGACAGTTGATGGAAAGGAACAGGATATTTAGCATAAAGTGGGAAAATTTTAGGATTTTAACATAAGTGGCTCCCACAGAATATGATGAGACATTTATAAAAAGGGGTTATATTTGCACAACATAAATTTGAAATGCAAAATGGTAAACATTGACAGATATTAGATGAAGAGGGATACTACAAGAGAGATTAATATAAATTGTAGAACTAGCTCAAATTTATCTGGTGGGGATAACACCTTACATACAGAATAGATGACATTTTACAGGTGTGTTTCAAAAGGCAATTTCCTCTTTGCCTTGGAGTTTTGAGTAGGTGACATACACAATTACTTTTAACTCCAAAACTGTGTGTGGTAAGATTTCATATCAATTTTCTTTCATTAAATATACTTTTCATAATTATTAGTATTCAAAAATTTACATTGTTCAAATGACAATGATATAACTGTTTGGTTTTCTATCCATTTTTATTTGAATTGATGATACTGTATCCATACCCTGAGCAGAATAATCTGAAAAGCTAGCTACCACCTTATAATAAACAGACCTATTTATAAAGATATGTTTTGTGTACTAAAGAATTTGCTTCAAAAGGAATTGTTTAGTAACAACCAATATTGAAACATAGACAAAAAATGCATTTATAAGTAACAAGAGACATGTAATTCTATTCCTATAATCAATAAATATTTATTGATTTCCTATCATTTGCTAAGCACTGATGTGAGCCCTGGGGATATGTTAGTGAACAAGTGAAGGCATTTTTCCTCAGGAAGCTTATCTAGAAAAGAAGGAAAACAAATACAAATACAAATACAAATACAAAATACAAAAACAAATACAAAAACAAATACATAAACAAATACAAATACAAATACAAAAACAAATACAAAAACAAATACATAAACAAATACAAATTCCATATAGTGAGAGGCTGTGAATGTGCTAAGGAAAATAAGCAGGGTGAAAGGACACAGGTGGTGGGGAGTCAATCTTTTACGTGAGTGGTCGGAGAAGTTCTCTCTGGGAAGGCAGTATCTGAGCACAGGTCTGACTGGAGCTGGGAGTACACTTTACCCAAGGTGGAGACACTCTTGGGAAGAAGCTCTGCGATGTGCTGAAGTGCAGTGAGGAAAAGAAGAGCGCTAGGAAGAAATTAGACTAGCAGACCATGACTAGGTTACATGAGGCTTTATAGGCTATGGTTAGAACTTTGTATTTTGTTTAGAGTATGATGTAAAGCCATTGGAAGTTTGAGACTAGGCGCTTGGCATGATGTGTACTCTATTTCATAGGGCTCACTCTTGCTTTTTTGGGGAAAATACCCAAATTTTGCCATGTATAATGTGCACTTTTTTTGCCCAAATTTTTGAGGGAAAAATAAGGATGTGCAATATACATGGGATAGTGCTAATTTCATATCTATATAAATGTTTTTAATTCTTTTAGTTATGCTTCTGCATTAAAAGTGTAACTCTATATCCTTTTCGACAGCATGGATAGAACTGGAGAGCATTACGCTCAGTGAGATAAGCCAGGTGGTGAAAGACAAATACCATATGATCTCACCTATAAGTGGAACCTAATCAACAAAACAAACAAGCAAGCAAGATAGAAACAGAGACATGGAAATAAAGAACAAATTGACAGTAACCAGAGGTGAGGGGGAGAGGAGTTATGGGGGAAAGAAGGGTAAGGGTCAACTAAAAGAACATGTATAAAGGTCCCATGGAAAAAGACAATGGAGGAAGGGGGAGGATTGAATGTAGGAGGTGAGGGTGGGTAGGGCAGGGGAGAGGATTGTGGGAAAAACGAGGACAACTGTAATTGAACAACAATAAAAAAAAGTTATTTGAAAAAAGAAGTGTAACCTAGACAGCAATAACAATATCTGTATGCAAAATAATACCCTGGAATAAGATAATCAATCGTGTTTCTATTATAAGTAAATAAAAAATGGAATTAAAAATGAAAACAAAAGATTTTTTCCTGGAAAGTTTGAGCCAAAAACTTGGGCATGCATAATACATGGCAAAATATGGTAAGTCCTAAGTGGGGTGGAGAGAGGGGACAGAGCTCTCACTGCTCCTTGACAGTTGCTTTCCTTTCCATTCTCTTCTTCTCAAATTCTTCTCTGTATCATTTGAGAAAGGGGATGGGTCCTTGCTACTGTAATTTCTAGGCTTCTTTATGAGACAGCTCATGCAGAAGAAACAGCTGGGTGAGACACTGGCAGGTAAAGGGAAGAGAGAAACTAGGTCGGTTTTAAAAATCTTGTTTCTGTGCCTCATCACCGATCATGTGCACAGTGAATAGTAACAGTGGTTCTGCTTCCGCGGCATCAGCAGTGAGCGCGCTGTTGGCTTTGGGTATGCCTCCTTTTTCCAAATTTCAGCCTGTGGGTGGGGACTTCTCTAGAGAGAGCAAATGTTGAAGCAGTAACACAGCCAGAAGACTATTCCAGTAGTCTAGAAAAGAGAAGACCATGTTGAACAAACTATTGTAAGAGCCACGAACAAGTGAAAATGGGATTTTGGGATCTCTTTTGAATATAGAACTAACAATGCGTGTGAAAGAATTGAATGATTAGTGTAGTAAAAGAAGAAATATAAAAATCTTTAAGAATTGGTTTGAAAAACTGGATAAACGCAATATCAATGGTGGATGTGGGGAAAATTGAGGATGGAAAAGATTAGAAGGGAGGGTAGATGAATCAGGTGTTTCTTTTGGTAAAACTTGCTATTGACATAACTATTTGATATCTGTATGGAGGGTTAGCTAAAGAGTTAAATATACGAATCCAGGGTTAAGGAAAGCACTTCAGTTTTAGATATCTATTCCATGGGTGGGTTGGACTATTGGTATAATAAAGTCATTAAATTTGAAGAGATTACTTAGGAACTGGCTGTACATAGAGAAAAATCTATAATATCAAGAACTAAACCCTAATGCACACTAATATTTAGAAGTTAGAAAAGAAAAGAACTATTATAGGAGATCGAAAAGGCACCACTAGTTAAGTAGGAGGAAAGAGAAGAGTTTCTGGAAGACAAGTGAAAAAACTTTGAAGATGTGATGTCCACTGGAAGAATGTTTCATGTGTCATTTATACCCTTCTCTCTCTCTCTCCCTTGCTTGCTCTCATTCTCTCTCATTTCTTTCACTGCTGTATTAGTATCACTGCTGTATATACTTGATCAATATATATTGAGAGTTTGTTAACTACGATATGCTAGTTAATTCAGAATTTAGATACATGAGACCCTGAATATGAATTTTTAAAATTAAATTTACTAGGGTTAATAAGATTATATGGGTTTCAAGTGTACATTTCTATGATACATAATGTGCAAATCACATTGTGCGTCCACCACCCAAAGTGAAATCATCTTTCGTCACCATATATTTGACCCTCTTTACCCTTTATTACCTCCCTACCCCCTTCCCTCTGGTGAGCACCACACTGTTGTCTGTGTCTATGAGGGTTTTTTTGTTTGCCTTTTTTGTTAATAGTAGTCTCTTGGACAAGAGTCAATTTCCCCAGACTGTTCCTTTAAACAAACAATGATAAAGTTTATTTCTAGACAAAAAAGAGTAAGTTAAATTGTAAAACAAACTTATTATCCTATATTTTAGGAAAAGATCAGGATTTATACCTTGCTTCATACTTTACATGCATTTACTCATTCAAATATCATGAATATATGTATACATATTTTATATTTAACTATACCATATTTACTCAAAGTATTTCCAATAAAATTTTAAATAAAATATTTCTTCATGTAGTTATTCTATAATTCTGTTTTTCTGCTTGAAAATCAATAGCATCTTCTCACCAGAGATCTTTATTTCTCTGCGGCACTCCAAAGGTTAAATGAGTCAGCCCCTTGTCCTTGACTGAGGATGGCTACACTGGAGCTGCCATCTATTTCCTTTACACCTTGTTTTGCTCTTTCCTCTTTTAGGACTGAGCATATAGCCTTCATTTTTTCATCCCCAGCCAAGATGCACCTCGAAAGTGGGGAGCTATCCAGAATATGGGTGGATCTAATTCTTAAAATCAAAGATACGTAAGCTGCAAGGTTAAAATTGGATAGCTCTCAGGAAATCCTAAGCGCAAACACCACCTTTCAATCAATTACCTGCAAATCATTTCCTGCTCCCTTGTCTCTGAGAAGCAGGATTGCAGCCTCACTGAAATTTTTCTTTTTAAATTAAGCAGCGCATTTTAGATATCTGAGAAGCAGCTGAATGAGACAGGGGATTTTAGAACTGGATTCCATTCAACTTTGCTCCTGGTTTATTTTATCATTGCATTTTCACAAGTGAGGGTGAGAATTGTAGAATTTAATGAAGGTCATTAAAGAAGAAAATATGGCAACAAAATAGGCTTGATGTTTCAGAGTAAAAAATAGGAAAATTGAGAAAGCAAAATATGCTATTAAGATTCTGCACTGCTATTTCCTTTTTTCCTCAGCATAATTATGAGCTGCTTGTGACAAATAAAATACATTAAGCAGACTGAGCCCTGCAACATAATTGTATTTAACTACAGAAGTTTTTGTTTTCAACCTTATTCAAACCATTAAAAGCTAATGTTTATATCTTTATACTCTTTAGTCATTAGAGTTGGGATTTAAATGGAGCAGAAAAGACAAGAACCAGTCCCCAGTATTAACCTACTGTTAGCTGATGGGAACAGCCAAGCCTCCTGAATAAAATGCAAAATCCATATTTTAATCTTTTAATAACATTAGGTTCTGCTGTGGCTAAATTTATTTCTAAAGTATGTGTACCCAGAGCATGCCTAGAGAAATTTAATCTACAGAAGGTTTTAACAACCAGAAATGGCTATATTTAGCTAGGTTAAAAAATCAGACAAAGGAATAACATTTTCCCCTTAATTCCACTCATTAGAAGCCGTGTCTAGCACAGACCAAGACCTTTTACCTTTTGTAAGGCTTTCCATCTGCCCAATTTGCCTGGATAGTGATGATGTATGGTAAATGACCTCCACTGAAGGTCAAAGAATAAAGAATCAAGATTAAGATTTAACTGAGGAAAATAAAAGAAAAAGAGAAAATAAAGTCCTGTAGATACCTGGAAAAATTAGGTAAAGACACGAATCCTGCTATTATACATTAAGAAGTGACTGACACTCTAGGATGACACAGATATGCCCCATTCAGTCTGCCCTGAAGTCTGGAATACAACCACAGTATTAGAGTCACTCATCCCTTACTTTTGGGTTCTACTGTTTTTTTTTTTTTCTTTTTTTGTATTCACATGAGATGTCCAAATACTAGACAAGACAACGAGCTGCTTTCAGATATTTAAGATGAAAGGGGAATATGTCTATTACCACTGAGGGTCATAAGTAGATACCACTTGTGCTGGGCAGACTCTAAGATGGCACCTTATGATCGCTGACACCTCATATTCACACCTTTGTGTAATACTTTGCCTTGAGTATGGCTGGATTTGAAGATTCACTTATAATGAAATAAATATAGTAGAAGTGATGAAATGCTAATTCAAAGGTCAGGGTTTAAAAAGATTATGTCTTCCATCTTGAGCTCTTTATCTTAGAATCTTTATTCTGGGGGGAACCAGCTGCCATGATGTGAGAAGTCCTGTGGAGAAGGCCTCAAGGCAAGGAGCCCATACTTCCAGCCTTCAGAGAGCAAGAACCTTAGACTGACTTGTAAATAGCCACCTGCATGAACTTCAAAGTAGATTTCCCTTTAGTTGAGATGAATGTAGCCCCAGAAAATACCTTGATTGCCTACTTCTGAGAACCACCAACCATAAATGCCCACCTAAGCCACAGTAGGATTCTTGACTCAGAGAGATAATAAATGTTTAACGTTCTGAGGTAATTTGTTACACAGGCAACTTGTTAACTAATGGAGTATCTTTTTGGATTCTCCACTTAGTTTTCCATTTAAAACCCATCCGTTTTCTTTATTAGTATTAAGTGTTTACAATGAACGCATTTTTCCATTAAACTAAGAAAACAGTAAGAAATGAGATAGAACAATCTCAAGTAAAAATGTTAGAATATCTTTGGATAGAATTAGGATCAATAAATATAATTTGTTAATTTTCCTTATTTATTCTATTCTTTATTCTTCATTTATGTTATCATTTTTTATTTTGAAATATATATATTTTTAATATATTTTATTGATTATACTATTACAGTTGTCCCATTTCCCCCCTTTATTCCCCTCTGCTCCGCACACCTCCCCCACCCACATTCCTCCCCTTTAGTTTGTGTCCATGGGTCATTCATGTAAGTTCTTTGGCTTCTACATTTCCTATACTGTTCTTAACCTTCCCCTATTTTCTACCTACCATTTATGTTACTTATTCTCTGTACCTTTTCCCCCTCTCTCCCCCTCCCACTCCCCGGTTGATAACCTTCCATGTGATATCCGTTTCTGTGGTTCTGTTCCTGTTCTAGTTGTTTGCTTAGCTTGCTTTTGCTTTTGTTTTAGGTGTGGTTGTTAACAACTGTGAGTTTGCTGTCATTTTACTGTTCATATTTTTTATCTTCTTTTTCTTAGATAAATCCCTTTAACATTTCATAGAATAAGGGCTTGATGATGATGAACTCCTTGAACTTGACCTTATCTGAGAAGCACTTTATCTGCCCTTCCATTCTAAATGAAAGTTTTGCTGGATAGAGTAATCATGGATGTAGGTCCTTGCCTTTCATGACTTCAAATACTTCTTTCCAGCCCCTTCTTGCCTGTAAGGTCTCTTTTAAGAAATTAGCTGATAGTCTTATGGGAGCTAAGACTACGGGGAGGACCCACTGCCACCTCAACCCCCACGGGTGTTTTCAGTTGGTCGTTTGAGGCTTTATTTCCCCACCAGGAACCCTGGGCTGTGCAGTCTGTTTCGTTCCCCAGCTGTTCCTTTATCTGCATGTGAATGTGGGACATCCCACTCCACCAGCTGCGGGCTCACTGGGTCTGAGTCCACCAGCTGCCGCCTTGTGGTGAGCCCGCTCTGCCTGGCTCCGCCCCACCTACCGGTTTGGATGAATGTGTCTTCTTTAACTCCTTGGTTGTTGGAGCTCCATACAGTTTGATTCTCTGTCAGTTCTGGTTGTTTTTTGTTTTTAAATTGTTTTGTCCTTCATTTGGTTGTGCGAGGAGGCACAATGTGTCTACCTACGCCTCCATCTTGGCCAGAGGTGTTATTATCTTTATCTTAGCTAAATATCCTGGTGACCTAAAGGCTTTGTTATATTGAGAGAAAATAAGAATAATTCTATAACTTCTTTCCAACTATGTAGATATAACATATTTCCAGTAGAGGAAAATAATTGTTCATTACAGTGGCCACATAATTTCTCAGAAGATAAACTATTGTATCAGTAGACAAACTAACTCATGGCACAGTCCTCTGACCATAGACGACCATAAAGGAAAGGGGAGAGTCACTACATCAAAATTCGGCATCCGACTATATATTGTCTGGGTGTCTCTCCCTATTAATTGACAAATGTTTAGCTAGATTAATGAAGAATAAAGGAAAGAGCACCTAAATCAATAAAATCAGAAATGAAAGAAGAGACATTATAAGTGATGCCACAGAAATTTAAAAAAAGATCATAAGAGACTACCATAAAGAATTACATACCAACAAATTCAAAAATCTAGAAGAAATAGATAAATTCCTAGAAACTTGCAACCTACCAAGACTAAATCCTGAAAAAATAGAAAATCTGAACTGACCAATTATAAGTAAGGAGATTGAATTAGTAACCAAATAGCTCTTAACAAAAAAGATCTAGGGCCACAGTGTCACTGGTCATTACATTGAACATTTAAAGAAGAATTAACACCAATATTTCTCAAACTTTTCCAATACATTGAATAGGCAAGAACCTGTCCAAACTCATTTATGAGGCAAGCATTACCATAATTGAAAGGCAAGCAGAAACACCGCAGGAAATAAAACAATGGTATGTTGATGGTCTGAGGGGAGGGAGGGGTGAGGGCTGGTTAGAGGTGGGCAAAGGGAGAAAAAATGGGGACACCTGTAATAAAAATATTAGAAATAAAAAGCCTAACTTAAAAATAGAATGTATAAGTATACATACAAACACACTAGCAAACCTAATTCAACAACGTATTGAAAGGATCAGCCATCAATGTTATATAGGAATTGTCCCTGGAATGCAAGGATATTTCAACATTTGAAAACTAATTATAACTACATACAATATTAACAAAATAAAGGGGAAAATCACATGATCATCTCAATACATGCAGAAAAGTGCTTTATAAAATTCCTCACTTCTCATGAAAAAATTTCTGAACACACTAGAAATAGAGGGAAAAACTTCAACAAAATAATGCCACACATAAAAGCCCCTAGCTAACATCATTCTCAGCGTTGAAAAAGTGAAAACTTTGCCTCTAACATGAGGAACAAGGAGCAAGGATGTCCATTCTCACCACTTTTAGAAGTCTTGTTTCTAAATTCTAGGTCCCAATTTCTTTCCTCTACAATCATCTAACCCAGCAGAGAAAAGTTATCAAATTCGATTGTCAATTAACATATATTTGTTTTTAAAAAGGGTTAAAAGACATCCCTCTGTTTTCTTTGTTAGCATTGGGAGTTTATGATGAATGCATTTTTCCACTGAAGTAAGAAAACAGTAAGAAACGAGATAGAATAATTTCAAGTGAAGATGTTAGAATTCTATATCAATATAGTACTAGCAGTCTTAGGCGGAACAGTTAGGCAAGAAAAATAATTAAAAGATGACCATTCAGAAAGAAAGTATTAAGATTGTCCTTCTTTGCAATGAGATGATCTTATATATAGAAAATTCTAAAGGTATCATTGAAAAGCTATTAGAACTTATAACTATATAGATTAATTCAGTAATTACAGGATACAAAATCAACATAAAAATTCAATTGTATTTCTATTATACTAACAACAAATTATTTAAAAAAGAAATTAGAAAAACAACCCCATTTATAATAGTATCAAAAGGAATAAAAAACTTAGGAATAAACTTGATTAAGAAGGTAAGATACCTGTATAGTAAACATTACAAAATACTGATAAAAGAAATATGAAAAGAAATAAATTGAAAAGCATCCTATGTATATTTACTGGAAGACTTACTAATGTTAAAATATTTACTACTCAAAGCAATCCACAGTATTCAATAGTACCCTCATCAAAATGACAGAGGGATTTTTTTACTGGAAAAAATGTATAATTCATATGGAACCACAAAAGATCAAAAATAAATTAATTCTGATAGAAGAACAAGGCTGAGGCACCATATCTCTTGATTTTAAAACATGTTAAAAGCTATAGCAATCAAAACAATATGGTAGAGATCCAACACGGCAGAGGAGTAAGTGGAAGTGACACTAACCTTCTCCCAGGACCGATCTAGAATTACAACTAAATTCTAGAGAAATCATCCTGAATAACCAACTGAACACTATCTGGAGAGAAGCCCTATGACCACAGCCAGACAGAAGAAACAACTTTGAGAATAGACATTTCTCTCCAAAGAGGATATACAAATGACCAACGGACATATGAAAAAATGCTAAACATCAGAAAAATGCTGATCAAATCACAATGAAATATCATTTCATTCCTATTAGGATGGCTATAGTGAAAAAACATGTGTTGTTGAAGATGTGGAGAAATTTAAATTCTTATACACAGTTTGCAGAAATGTGAAGTGGTACAGCTGTTGCAGAAAACTTTATAATGATTTCCACAAATTTTTTTTAAATTACTTTATTGTTATTCAATTACAGTTATTTGTATCCTCTCCCCTCCCCTCCCCCTCCCCCTAGCCCCACCTCCCCCTTCAGCCTCCCCCTTTCCCCTTAGTTCCTTCCATGTGTCCTCTACAGTGATTCCTGAAAACGCTTCTCCCCATTGTCCCCCCCCACCGGCTATTGTTAGACTGTTCTTAATTTCAATGTCTCTGGTTATGTTTTGCTTGCTTTCTGTTTTTGTTGATTATGATCCAGTTAAAGGTGAGATCATATGGTATTTGTCCCTCACTGCCTGGCTTACTTCACTTAGCATAATGCTCTCCAGTTCCATCCATGCTGTTGCAAAGGGTATAAGCTCCTTCTTCCTCTCTGCTG
>PVJI01021582.1:0-26821 GCA_004026765.1 Micronycteris hirsuta
GGTGGACAGGGAAAAAGCCCATGTAATGCCTGACTTCGTGCCTTGTGACCATCTTGGTGAGGTGGCTATGAGAGCCAGGCTTGCTCTACTTTTGAAAGATGGACATTGGCATTTCTAGTTCTCTGAATATCAGGAGGCAACAAATACCTGTTATGTGAACAGAATAGCAATTTCATTAATTTCTTCTTTATCTATAATCCTTGCAAAAACCTTGTTAGGTAAGTTTCCTCTTGATTTTTAAAAAAGCGTTTATGTGTCTGTTATAATACTCATTATTATGTCAGTACCATAGTTATTTAATTAATCCTTTGTTCATTTGGCAAAGATTTATTGTTTGCCTACTATGTGTCAAATACTACTCCAGGAACAAGAAAAGCAAGGTCCCTGCTGTCTAAAAATTGAAGACACTCAACCAGAGGCATCTTGAAGGTCAAGGACCTCATACTATTCATTGTCTTATCTTTAGGTGATCAGAGATAGAATAAGGTAACTAGCATTTGTTGTGCACTTTGTGCTTTGGTAAGCATTTTTATACAGTGTTAGTTAGGGTTCTAATTGCAAAGAATGCAGCACTAGCAGGGAAGTGGTGTATTGGGAGGACTTTGGGACAGCCCTAGTGAGCTAGCTACTGGAACAGAGGGAAGTCAGCCTCTCTCCAACCATCAATTATATTAGCTTCATTATTTCCTGCCTCAGAGTCTTTACTTGCTGGGTCATTTTTACAAGAATCTCTGGATTTGTTCTCTTCCAGTTTCATGATCTCAAAGGCAAGGAGACATTCACCCTAGCTGTAGTTGTAAAATTCCTGAGAAGAACTGTCATGGTTTAGGATAAATGCCTAATCCTGGAAATTTACCAGGAGGGTGAGGTCGTTATAAGTGGCCTAGATTGGATGTTCAGCACACAGGGCTACCTCCCAGGAGAAGGCAGAGCCTGAGGTGGATACATGCCAGGCATACTAACACGGCTCCCACATGTAATTCTTAGAACACTCTCAGCAAAGTATATCATGTTCCACATTTAAACAAGAAACTTAATTTTGTCTCAAAGACATTAAATAAGCTATCTATATTCACTCAGCTTATGGAGGTGTAATTTGAACCTGTTCTGACTGCTAGAAATCTGGTGCTCTTTTTGCTAAGCCATATTATTTCCGTGATGCCTGGAACAGGCTAGCTCCTAAGGAATATTCACTGAATAAATACATTAATATCAAACTCATGTAGCTAAGGTAATCCAAAAGAACCTGTGCCAGTTTTAACCAGAATCTAAATTGGAATATTTATATATATATATATAAGCCCATAAATTTTTGGATTTGAAATGAAAATACTTAACAAGATAAATGCATAAATATGCATATGAACATACTGATCCACTTGAGGAACTATGAATATAAAACTACAAAAAAAATTTTTCATTTTCCATGTAAAAACTACTATTTAAAATTCTTTACTTAGAGAAGACAAAAATATTTTTGAAATTGCCAAAATCACTTTTATTTTGACAAAATGAGTTAGGTAAATTACCCCTTTGGCATATTGAGAATTTTCTCATGAAAATGGCTTCTAATGGTTCATTGGGACATTTGCCATCATTGTTTGGACTACTTTGCACCTTCTTCTTAGCTTGTGTCTTATGGTGGTGAAACTGATAGGTTAGCTCTGACTGACGTTGCTTGTCACTGGCCATATGTGAAGATCAGCAGATGTCCTACACAGTGACTACAGAAGGTTATCTAAGGTGTTTCAATGTAAGCGCCTTTAAACAGGTATGTACACACTCCTTATGGAATGTCTTCAGGCACCAAAGTTTATATTTTCCTGCCTTCCACCAATGTATTATATCAGAGGTCAGCAAAGGGCCTTTTCTAGAAAAACAAAAATATTTCAGGTTGTGCGGGCCATTGGATCTCTGTTGCAGCTACTTATCTCTGCTGTTGTACTACAGAAACAGCCACAGGCAACACCTAAACTAATACTCAAGGTTTTGTCCCAAAAATACTAGTTTAGAAAAGCTAGTAGGAGACCATATTTGGCCTGTAAGCCATAGTTTGCTGATCTCTGGCTTACATCTAGGATATTATTTCATCCACATCATCTATATACATCTGTTGAACTATTGACTACATGCAATGCTATGTTTAGGTAAAGAAAAGAATGTGATGATGGCAGTAGCTTTGGGGCACTATAAATCCAACCTGAACAATGGGAGGGGAGCAATGGTGTTTCATATGGAATGCAGACATAAAACTTTCTAGAAGTTGATGGGAGAGAACTCTTCTAAAAGATATTGTCATATGAGAAAGAATCTGAGCAAAAACTTGAACAGATTGTCAAAGATCATAGGGAATATTAAATGCAGAGAGGATGGTAAAGAACAAAAGTGGAAAGAGGAAAAGTAAGAACGTGATTAAGGAGAAGTTATTATGGCTTACATCGTGAACAATATGAAGAAGTTTGGGTTCAGATTGTATAGGGCTTTGAGTGCTAAGTTGAGTGTGGGTTTCATTTTTAAGAAATGAGGGTGTGTAAGTCTTGGAAACAGGCGAGTGATGTGAGATTTATAGCAAGACTGTGAAAGTATGTACGTAGTTTGGGTTGGAGAGCAGAGAGCTTAAAAGTAAGAAGATCAGTTGGGAAGTAATTGGAATGTCTGAGCGAATGGAGTAAAGACTTGATCAAAGTGTATATGTATATACAGGGTGGGCAAAAGTAGGTTTACAGTTGTTCATATGGAAAATGATACAATAAATAATAATATAAGAATAAGCTGTCTTTCATGTATTCACAATTGTAAATTTACTTTTGCCCTATCCCATGTGTGTGTGTATCCTTACAGTGATTGTGCATTGCGTATGTATGTGTGTGTGTGTACATATCTATATATATATACACACACACACATACATATATATATACATTTTTTTTAAATCCAAAAGATATTTGAGCATTAGAAGGATTGAATATAGTGGGCCAAGAAAAGAAAGAAATCAAAGAATACTTTTAGGGTTCAAGCATGGATAACTAGGAGGATAGTAGTCATATTTTAAAAACAAATGGGGAAGTCAGGAGGTAAGGCCAATTTGGGCAGAATATGATTGATTTAGCCTTAAATATAGGACACACAATTTTAGAAAAGGTTGATTCCAGTGACTTGAGTCATTCTCTTCATGTTGAACATTTCTTATCATTGAGAATTACCTAATGTGAATGTGCAACTGAAACCACCTAGCTATTTTATATTAATTTACTAGATCATGAATAATAGCAATTACACCACCCTACCAATCTTACTGGGCAGCCATCAGTCCCAAAGAGTAGTTTTTCTCTTGTTTATTTTATGAGAAAGCACGTAGGAGAACAGATGTGGTATGGAATCTTGGAAGTAGAATTAAGTCATGATCTGCACGTAATATAGTTTATTAAATGTCAGTGATCATTGTTTTAAAGATTAATGACTATCTTTTGATTTAAATTAAAGCACATTTTATTACCAATAACCATCAAATGATATAAAATTATAAAAGTTACATCACTCTAAATTATGTTTAATAAACTGGGGCATATGTTTTTATAAAGAACAATTAAGAAACTTAGTTAAGTCATGAATCTCATACCTAACTGGTTGGCATAGGAATAAAGTACTAACTTGTATTATTAGAACCTATGTTTTTAATTAGAAGTCATTCATAATGTCATTTGGTAATCAAGTTTAATTCTAAATTGACAGTTAGGGGCAATTGCATTTTTCAAGTGACAAAAGGATACTGGTTCATGAGGGATAGCATACAAAATGGCATTTTAAATGCTTAATTATTTATAATATTTAAATATGATGTGTTTTTCTGAGAGATTTGGAGAATGCCTCAGATATAAAAATTATTTCTATGAGCACTTCTGTGTAGTAAATGAGTCCCAATAGTATCAGTGGGGCTTTGCTACAGACTAGTTTAATGAATAGGGTGCTGATTTTCACCAGAATCTCAAAAGAAGCAGCATTTGAGGTACATGAGGGCAGGAAGCTCTGTATCCACTCCCTACTTTTGGTGCTTTGTTCTGTGACTCTTCAGGGCTGAATACTGGCCTGCAAACCAAAATGTTGGTTCAATTCCCGTTGGGGCACATGCCTGGGTTGTGAGCTGGGTGTCCAGTTAGGGGCATGCGAGAGAGCGCCAATTGATGTATCTCTAGCACATCTATGTTTCTCTCCCTCTCTTCCTCGCTTTCTTCTTCTCTCTCTAAAAGTACATAAAAATAAAATCTTCATCCTGGCTGGTGTGGCTCAGTGGATTGAGTGCCGGCCTATGAACCAGAAGGTCCCCAATTTGATTCCCGGTCAGGGCACGTGCCTGGGTTGCAGACCCGGTCCCCAGTAGTGGGCATATGAGAGGCAACTACACATTGACGCTTTTATTTCTTTCTTTCACCTCCCCTCCCCCTCTCTCTAAAAATAAATAAATAAAATATTTTTGAACATTTACAAAACTTAAACAAAAGAAATGGAATATACATGGGAGGTCTAAAGAAGTTTACTTTGCATCTGAAGATCGACAATGCATTGGTGAATATAGGGAGCAGAATTTTCTTCTGAATTCAGTGTAAGTTCTTAAGGGAATGGAATCTTCATCAGCAAACTTACTATAAAAGAAAAGGACAAGAATAATGTGGTGACACTCCCTTATTCTCAGGTGAGAAGATTGAAAGACAGAAACTTAGGGTTTTCTTTTTTTTTTTATGTGTATGAAGACATAGAGAAAATTGATTCATGGATATTCTTAAGCAGAGTACTTTAAGGATTTTTAAAAGACATATTTTGAATGTTCTAGGGGTCTGGAGGTATGATTCAGTGATAAAACACCAAAGGTCACGTGAAATACCAAAAGGACCACTGAATCATCCTCAGAGAAAGGCGGGTCTTAAAGTTGACGTTTCTTTGTTTTGCACGTGACTGTGATGAATTTGGACATCCGAGTTTGCGGGTAGGAGCTGCAGTGCAGTTCCATTGCAGTGTATCTTAAGGGTGGAAGCCTGTAACTTCCAGAGGGAATCATGAAGGGTAGAGGCAGCACGCTGGATACTTTGTACATGGAAAGTCTGTAGAAGAAAAAGAAAATCCATATCTGAGTAAGGACTTCAATCTAGGGGAAAACAGAATTATTTAGTAGAGATCTGAATTAAAGTATTCCTGCGATTCAACAACTACAAAGACTATGAACACCACAACGTGCTCAGCGTGTCAGGTTTCCTGTGAAAGTGGAGAAGCGGGTAAATGATCTCTGCAGGATGTCATATGGCCTGGCAGGAGCCATCAGTCTTGAGTGGGTAGATGATGAACCTGAGCTACAATAAATATTTACTTCTTTGTTCAATTTCCTTGAAATTAAATCATGGGAAAATTGACTAGATTAAGAACTTCAGTATGGGATGCTAAACAAACAAATGCAGTCCTAATTCTTCCAACTGAAAGAAATTGCATCACCCAACATAGACAACACAACCTTTTACGGTGTAAGAACTGCATTTGGTGTTTCATTTCACTGAGCTGGTGCAGAGGAGGAGGTTTCGTCCCTTACAGATGTTCCTAAACCTAATTCCTAATGAGAAAGAAGCTTCTACATATGGGCTAATAGGAGATAATTTAAGAAGTGATGAACCCTGATCCTCAGGAAGACTCTACCAGGGGAAGCTCCTAACTTTTCTTCCTTTTTCCATCCAAGCATTTGAATTTAATTCTTACTCAGCTCAATCAGATCCTTAAGCTAGCCAGGGAAGTTTCATTTGTGTTTATTAAAACATTTCTTCTTTGGGGCCAAATATTCAGCCAGGTTGGGAACAAAGTAATTTAGTAATCTCAGTTGTGAGCTCCAACCACTTCACTCAGGACCTGAAATTGTAATTTTAGAGTAGGTAGGCTTGCAAAAGCAAACATTTCTCAAGTTAATCCTGACTCGTTTCCGCTTCTATCAACCTACCTGCTGCATTTGACATGGTGTTCTGATTTAAGGCAACATTCAGAGGTAAAGAGATGGGTTTGTCAAAATAGAAACTGATAAAAAATATATCTTTATTGTAGGTTTTTATTGGCAGATATGAAATGGAGGCAAAGCAATGGCAGAAAATACAAAAGAGAAGAGGAAATTAGCTACTGATTTATCAGGCTGTGGAAATAGGATAGGAAAGAGGGATAAGGATGGCATGGCAGACACCGGAAACACATCCTCGTCTGGGCTGAGACATTGTCAAGGTAAAGAAAGTCGTGTCATTCATACACCCTAACTGAAAAGTCCTGCAGAGCAGACGAGGTACAGAACACTGCTGTAGTCACATTTCCTTGGCGCATCATTAGGAGTCCCAGCACAGCCTTCAGGGCGTGTCCTGAGGTACCCTCAGCCTATGGACCAGCAATTTGTATGTTAAGACTTAGCCAACCAAATTTTCTAAGTTTACTACAAGTCACAACCAAGTTAAAATGCATGTGCATAGTGGTGTGAGTGTTTCAAGTGACAAAAGCGCTGTGGTAACAATGCCGTCAAATTTCTGCCCTGGCAACAGTCAGCCATGCTCACATTGACTTTCCCTGTTTATTTGGTTTTAGTGTTCACTGCATTATGATAAAGACTGGCCAGTGACCCCAGAGACTTGGACATTAGGAGATTCCAGCAACATACAACAAAGTACTGACTGTCCTTTGGAGGGGAGCATAACTCTGGCATATTTTACATTCTAACCAGAAAAGCACCCACCATTTTAAAAGCAGGTAATTTTATTAGTTTTATCCTTGTGTTATCAAATATGGCACACTCTGAGTCTGAGCTCAGACTGTGTTCAGACTTTTGAATTTTTCCTAGAGAGTAATCTGGGTGAGCATCAAATTAAGTGCGGCTTCATTAATAACTGCAGCAGTCACTGTGGTCTCTAGGGTAGTTACACTAAATGTATTTACATATAAAAGTGATTATTCTGTAGTCTCTATGGAGATATGGAAATCTGCATGGCTAATTCCAGCTATTAAGACCTGCACTGGATTGAGTTAGTGTGAAACTGAACTATTTTAGGACTTGGAAAAAAAAACCTTGGAATTATGTTTTAGTGTTGACAAGTAAATGCTACTGTTATTTCACATTTGATAATATCTTTAGCAAATGTGGATGTACTTTATTACAATGTGCTGTCTTGTAATTTGAACAGTTGAAAATACCACTCTAAGATTTTCTCAGCCCCTCAATTCATTTCATTAAGAGAAGGCAATGCGAAGGATGACATAATTGATTAGGAAAGTAACTGGCACTTGAATACAAGTGGCCTCTTTCCGTCAAGAGTAGAGTTCATTATTTGCCACTGTTCAAAAAATGACATTAAGCCAATAAAGCATTTTGAGAAATTTTTCAGTCATTCCTTAAAAAGTATATAATTTCTATATGTGATCCAGGGCCAAAAATTGCCAAGACATATGTGCTACTTGAAAATTTATTAGATGTGAAAAATATTTTTTTTCTAATTCACGCTTGCTCTTTCCTAATTTTCTTTGTTTTTGGAGTTCTAAACTAATAGAGACGCCTAAGCCAGTAGCATTTCTATTGCTCCGTAAAAACTTTTTCTCTATACAAAAAAAAACCCTACTAGATTTGAACAAATTTAAGACATTGTTAATGCTGTTCAAAATATCCAGTTTTGTGGTTCATCTCCTAGTAGTGCCCTTTGGAATAGGGAATAAATCCTGTGTCACTCTATGTTCCTGAAATTGTTGGGGCTGCTTCATTTTACTGTCTTTGGGTCTGTAACATCTTTCTGAACTTTCTTGCTGACCATAGGAGAAAGTATATGTCATGCGTTATTTTGCCCAGTGAAACAGATTTACTGACCTCCTTTTCTGAAATAGTTAATAACTTTTATCATGTAACAAGTGAGAATATATTTTATAGTTAATAACTGTCATATGGCATATCAAGTTCTGATAGTTTTTCCAACTTTTTGTTTTCTTCATAGCATTTAAGAATTACGTGGAGCTAATTTTAGAGGAGAGGGGAAAAGGGCCAGTTTTTGTACACTGTTGCTCGTCTCATGATACATCGGAACCTCACTGATTGTGGTTTAATCCCATTGTTAAAATAAGTACAACAGAAGCAGAGTAATGTAATTCAGTTATTCCTGTGTCATTGACAGTTACCACGTACACAGTGTACATAGATTTAAAAACATGAAAACCTGCCCAATGTAGATTTGACACTGCAGAGAAAAAAATCTTGTATATCAAATATACTATTATCTCCAAACAAAAATATATATTTATACACACACATCATAGTTGTGTGATAGGCATATTCACACAAACACAAATTTAAATTAGCAGTCATTTGAAATTATGTTTCAGTAGTTTTATTAGAGACACAAATGAATGGTAACTGCAAAATGTTGTGAGAAATTTGGTGACTGAAAGAAGTGGTAGAAGAATAGAGAAAGATCCTTGAGATCTAATGGAAAATAATCAGGATCATATTGAGATCCTATCTACTTTAGGGAATGGAATTCCTTGATTCTGATTTCTAGCCAAGTTGTATTATGGTATTTAGATCTTTGATTTCTTTCATTAGAGTTTTGTTATTTTTATCCATAGTGGTCCAATAGATAACTATTTGATTTATACATAAGAATTTCTTTTTGGGGTGTTATTATAAATGGAAAGTTTTTTAAATTTTAAATTCTAGTTTTTAATTGCTGATGGATAATGTTATGCAAAAGTAATTGATTTTTATCCTTATAGCTTAGTTTCAGGAGGGTTTTTTGGATCAGTTCAGGAGAATTTTATACATAGACACTAATGTCATCTGCAAACAAAGTTTTATTCTTTCCTTCCTTCCCAACTGTGTACCACCAATTTCCTTTCCTTGTCTTTTGTTGCTAAGTAGGACTTGCAGTACAATGTCAAATAAGAGCAGTAGAGAAGACAGGTTTATGATAGGTTTCAGATGGTTCTTTTAATATGCTGCTGAATTGGGTTTGTTAGTATTCTGTTGAGGACTTTTGCATCAAATGCTATAAGACTTGTAGGTCTATAACTTCTCTTACAATGTCTGTCTGCCTTTGGTATCAGGTTAACGCAGCCTCATAAAATGAGTTAGAAAGTGTTGCTTCCTTAATTTTTGGGAAATGTTTTAAAAGAAATGGTGTTAATTCTTCTTTAATTGTTTGGTAGAATTCACCAGTAAATCTACCTGGTCCAGGGCCTTTTTTTTAGTTGTTTAGATTACTGGTTCAATCTTTTTACTAGGTATAGGTCTATTTATATTTTGTGTTCCTAGGAATTTTTAAATTTCATTTAGGTTATCCAACTGGTTGGCATAAAATTGTTCATGGCACTCTTTTATAATCCTTTTTTATTTTTGTAGAATTGATAGTAATAGTCTCACTTTAATTTCTTTTTTTTTAAGATTTTATTTATTTATTTTTAGACAGCGGGTAAGGGAGGGAGAAAGAGAGGGAGAGAAACATCAATGTGTGGTTGCCTCTCATGTGCCCCCTACTGGGGATCTGGCCCCAAACCCAGGCATGTGCCCTGACTGGGAATCGAACTGGTGACTCTTTGGTTCATAGGCTGGCTCTCAATACACTGAGCCACACCAGCCAGGGAATCATTTCTGATTTTAACAATAGCTCATCTCTGCTTTATTCTAATGTGCAGAATAAAAATTTACAAAAAACAAATAGGTTGTATCAGTTTCTTATACCAATGTAACACATTACTACAAACTAAAAACAGTGTGAATATATTATCTTATAGTTCTGGAGGTCAGAAGTCTGAAAAACATCTCAGTGGGCTACAATCCAGGTGTTGGCAGGGCTGTGTTCCTTTATGGAGACTCCAGGGGAGAATCCAGTTTATTGCCTTTACAACTTCTAAAGGCTGTCCTCATTCTTGACTCATAGCTCCCTTCATCTTCAAAAACAGCAACAGCTGGTTTAGACTTTCTCACACTGTAGACTTTGGCATTGACTCTTTTTCTTCCTCCCACTTCCACTATTAAGGACTTTTGTCATTACATTGGGCCTAACCATGTAATCCAAGATAAATCTCCCTACTTATAAATGATATAATTAGCACTCTTAGCATCTGGAACTTTATTTTCCCCATGCCATGTAATATAGAAAAGTCATAGATTCTGAGCATTGGGACATGGACATCTGTGCAGGGGCCATTATTCTGTCTACTACATGGGCTATCTAGATTTTTATTTAATGCCACTTCTTTACATGTCTAATTTTCATTCAATTCTTTGCAAGTCAAAATTTTTTTCAATTTGTGTTAAATGTAGAGTGTGTGGCCTGTGAAATACTGGGTAAGGATTAACCTGTCACCTACTTTTTTCTTCCTCTTCATCAAAAATTGATGGCTGATTGGCTGGAGGCATCCATGTAAAGGGAAGTGTCAGGATTCACCCACAATTCTGACTCTTTAGCAGAATGGAGGGAGTTCTACTCATAAAGAGGAGGAGCCTCTTAGGTGCTATAGATTTGGCTGAGGGGGGTGAAGAGTTCAGTTTGATATTGAACTTAAATTATCAAGTGAATTTTTTCTTGTGTAGTTAGGCTTAGGAGAGAGAAATTCATGCTGAAGATAAAACTTTGGAAGTTGATAATTAAAATGCGGAAAGTGGCAAAATTTTCTTAAGGGTACTTAAAGAATGAAAAGAAAAGTGTCCCTGACCTAGATATAAAAAAGTGAGCATGAAAGGATCAGGCTTAGACTGATTTCTCCGCCAAGAGGTTGAGAAAGATTGGACAGATGGGTAGGGTAACACCATAAGAGGGTGACAGTATGGATGTCAGGATGCAAGTGCCTCAGGAAGGTGGGGACAATCATAAATACTAAATGACACAGAAAGCTAATTAAGTTAGGCCTGAAAAGAGACATTTGATTTTAGCTAGAAGCAGATCACTTTAACAAGAGTTGGGCTCATGTGTTGGTAAAAATATTAACCATATTCAGGTATATTGAGGAGAGAGTGGGAGGTAAGCAGGTACCTGGAAAGCAACAGTTATTTCCTGGAAGGGACAAAGAAAGAAACTGGGAGAAATGTGACAGGAGGCACCAGAGGGACTTGTGTTGAGGGTACAGGAAAAGGAAGAAATGGGCAGTAAAGAGCTTGAGGAGAAAGAAAGGGTGCACAGTGGGTGATGACAGCGGGGAGGGAGTACAAGGGGTCTAAATGGTAATGGAAAAATATGATAAAATTTTTAAATAAAGAAATAAGACAGAAGAAAAGAAAGAAAGAAAAGGAAGAAAGAAAGGAAAAGTTGTATCAGCAAGGAATTATCATCAATTAGGAATATTTCTTTGAAATCTGAATAAAAAGAAGGTATGAGCAAAACTATAATCACATATTTTTATTTTGAGAGTCTGCTGTTTGGAAAATCTCATTTGATTGCTTTCCTTTTCTCTGTGAATGAGGAACAATGTAAGGAACGTTTTCTCTGTGAGTCAGGAACTAAATATGAATGTGGAGGTGTGGGTTCAAGAGATTTGTGAATAGCAAGTTTGAAGTAGCTGCTCAGAATAAGAATGAAACAATTCTTTTGACAACATTTGATACTCCTGTCCGTCTAGCAAATAAGCTCCTTAAACTCAGCCCTTTTCTCCCTTAAGATTTTAGTTCTTTTTGGCAGCTGATTCATAAGGACATTGTGGTAGTCAGACTTCTGAGATCATTCCCGAGGAGCCCCACTGGCTGATGCTCACACCCTGGGTAAGCCTCTCATCTTAAGTGTGGACTGCACTGGGTGACTTGCTTCTAACAAGTAGAATATGACAAAGTGACGGATTAGGTTGTAAGAGACCCGGTTTCCATCTCACTAGCACTTCCCTTCCCTCTCCCTCTCATTCCTTTGCTCAATCACTCTCATGAAACCAGTTGCCATATTGTAAGTGCCCTTTGGAGAGATATCTGCATGGTGAAGAACCGAGGAGGGAGGCCTTTGGCTATTAGATGGTGGGAAACTAAGGCCCTCAGTCCAACAGCTCACAAGGAACTGAATCTTGGAACAGCCGAGTGAGCAAGCTTGGGAAAGGACCTTCTTCAGCTGGACTTTAAAATGACACCAACTCTGGCTAGCTCCTTGTTTGCAGCCTTGTAAGAACCCGGAGCCGAAGGACCCAGCTGTGCTTGAATTACTGACATGCTGTCACATAATGAAATATTGCTGTTTTAAGCCACTGGAACAATGTGTTTTGTAGCTATAGATAACTAATACTGACATCATGCCCTCTCTTAAGAATTTATCTTTAATTGTTATCAATAGAAAACAAGGTGTAAGCCAGGTGCATGGTGGGCTTAGGAGGAAGTTTCTTAATAAGAAAAACCAGTAAAATGTAAATGCTTTAGTTGATTAATTTTAGTGATATTTGGAGCTTTGGAAGATTAACTAGCTATCTTATTCTCCAATCTTCATGTGAGATTTACGTTGAGCAGGGTGGTCTATATCCCCTTTTGTCATCAGTTAAATGAAGAATCTCAAACTGTTAGGGCAAATCTGAACCAAGACTGCTGCTTCTCAAGTAAGAACTTGAAGAGGGCTTACTTAAAGCAAGTTTTATCCTAATGGAAACTAAGAGATTAAGCTCTAGACTCACAGAAACATTTCTTTTTTACAAGTTAAATCTGGAACACAGAGAGTTCTTCCTCTACCTAGACAAGGGTTCCATATCTTCTTGAATGGATAATAGGGGACATTATTGGTTTACACAATTTGGCTTACCCCTCTCGACAAATCCAAGATGTACATATCTTCCAAGAGAAGACAATGAACAGAAAAGAACTCAAGCTCACCAGGTCCCATGCCTATTACATTTTCATAAGGTTAAAAGTCATCAACACTCAGATATAAAAATTATAAAGGATTATGAATAATATGACTATGGTTGCAAAGAGCTTTGGTCAGTTTAGTTCACTACTCAAGAATTTATAAGACAGACTGGGCATTTTAGGGAGATTTATCCATTTGGAAAAGGTGAATGTGTTTGATGGACTGGGTTTTTTTTTTGTTTGTTTGTTTGTTTGTTTTTCCAGATAAGAATGTATTCTGAGAGAACTAGTTCTTTAAGTTCTTGTTTCATACCGCCTTAGCCTGCATGATGTTCAGTCAGCTGATTCAAACTCATTTGTTTCATTTACTGAGAATCTAAGCAGACCCTGTGCTAGAAAGTAGGGAGTTATAGATGAACATGAGACATTTCAGAATTAAACTAACAAGTTAAACTGGTATATAGCTAGGTCTATTTAACTAGCAGTTTAACTAGCAGTTAATAAAAGCAAAATATGAAACACTATTATGTAGGGTGTGGTAAGTGCATGGGCCATTAGCCCTAACTCTTTACCTAATCACAGAAGGGCTAACCAACATGTTGTCTCTGTCTTGGTCTCAATAGAAATCCTTCTCTTATTAGCCTGTCTTTGATTCTACAAGCCGTTTGCCACTTTTAGGGAGAAGTATTTATGTCTGTTACAAAACATCACTTAGTTCTTCATTGTCCCTCAAAGTCCAGAAGATGTTTAAATTCTGACCTCACAGATCTCAGTTGTATTATTTTTCTTTTCTGTTTCTATTTTTCATTTTCATAATTGCGTTTAGTCAGGTTTATGTGTGTCATAAGTAAAGGAAGATCCAACTCCAGTTGCTTATTAAGTAAAAGCAAAGTAAAGAAACAAAAAAGCAAAACAACTAATAATGTATAGTCTCAAACTGAAAGCCCCAAGGTAGAAGTAGTTTCAGGTACCTGCAGTGTTTAGGGCTCCGCCTCTCACTGTTCCAAAACGTGCTTTGTGTTGTGTTGACACGACTGCAGGCACTTTAACACTGGCACAGTGAAGAGGCCAGCCTGCTTCTTCTGTACAGGTCTAGATAGTAAATACTTTCCGCTTTGCAAACTATAGGGCTTCTGTTGCAAGTACTCGACTCTGACCCTGCAGTGCCAAAGCACCCACAAATATGTAAACGAGTGGGTGTGCTGTGTTCCAATAACACTGTTTGTAAAAACAATCCGTTGGTTATAGTTTGCTGACCATGAGCAGTACCTGCTTTGACATCTCTCATTCATGTCCAGAAGGAAAGTGATTCCCTGTGCCAATGGCTAAATAAAAGTCGTGGGCCCGGCTGGTGTAGCTCAGTGGATTGAGCGCGGGCTGGAAACCAAAGGGTCCTGGTTCGATTCCCAGTCAGGGCACATGCCTGGGTTGCAGGCCAGGTCCCCAGTGAGGGTCATGTGAGAGGCAACCATACATTGCTGTTTCTCTCCCTTTCTTTCTCCCTCCCTTCCCCTCTCTCTAAAATAAAATCTTAAACAAACAAACATAAATATTAAAAAAAAAAAAGTTGTGGACGTCATACTTAGGTATACACCTGAGAACTAAACCTAAACTGATGAGATAGCATTTAGGATGAAGCAACAGAAAGGTGAGGAAAGACTTGTCAAAGTGATTCCCATACCCAGGATGGGGAGAAGGCCAAACGGCACTATGATCCATGGTTGGCTGCATTCTCCAGTGCAACTTCCTTTACATGCGGCTGACGGCTGTTTGCCAGCCTGGTGGATGGGTTTATGATCACGCTATCCAAACATCAGTACCTCTAAGGATGCTTCCATAATCTCACTACACATTTTTTCTCTGATCCAAGATGGTGTCAGGACTTCCACTGGGAGGTCTTACATGGGAACTCTCACATGCCTATGACTTTAACACTGTAGTTTAGACTCCCTTCACATTTATGTCTTTATTGGAGTGCAAAGTTCATGTTTACTGTACATATATGATCATATGAATCACAGGGTACATGTTAGAATGCATTCTTTGTCCTTACCCCAGACCTACTGAGTCTGGGGTGAATCTGAATGCCCTCTGAATTAGGAGAGGACCCTGGAAATTGACATTTTCAACAACTGCCTTGGGTGATTCTGCAGATAGGCAAGTGTGGTAAATATTACTTTAAATAACATAGCTTTAACCCCCACCATGTTTCACTTGCATTACATTAGGGATTAAAGTTTAGAACTGCTCTTTTTAAATTGATGTAAATGTTAACATTCTATATTTTAGAGAGTAGTCCTCCAGTGTGCTGCATGTTAAAATCACCTGGGAGCTTTTAAAAACACTGAAGACTGAGGTCCAGCCACCTCCCCGAAGATCCTGACCAACTACATGGGTGACAACCACTGGTGTAGGAAATGGTTATATTAAAACTGATATACAAGATGTCCTTTGTATACTC
The DNA here is from genome assembly GCA_004026765.1 of Micronycteris hirsuta. Taxonomy (NCBI): domain Eukaryota; kingdom Metazoa; phylum Chordata; class Mammalia; order Chiroptera; family Phyllostomidae; genus Micronycteris; species Micronycteris hirsuta. The sequence goes on from PVJI01021582.1 coordinate 15,261, forward strand.
CGCCCCCCCAGAACAGCATTTATCTAGCACTGATATAATTTATATTTATTTTATGTTATTTTTTAAAATTTAATTATGGTTGTTATGGAATATATTTGTTTCAGGCGTACAATATAGTGATTTGACATTGATACACCTTACAATGTGATCCCTAAACTGAATCTAGTAGTCATGTGTCCCTGCAAAAGTTTATCACCGTGTTATTAACTATATTCCCCTTCACCTTTTCCGCCCATACTCCCAACACCCTCTCCTCCGGTAACTATCAGTTTAATCTCTCTTTCTGTAAGCCTGTTTTGGTTTGGTTTTGTTTGCTCATTTTTTTTTTTTTTTTTTTTTTTTTTTTTTTTTTTTTTTTTTTTTTTTTTTTTTTTTTTTTTTTTTTTTTTTTTTTTTAGTTTCCACATCTAAGTGAAACTTTAGGATTTGTCTTTCTCTGTCTGCTTCATTTCACTTAGCATAATACCCTCTAGGTCCATCCATGTTTCACAAATACCAAGATTTCACTGCTTTTTTTTTAATTGAAAATAATATTCCATTGACTGTATATGTACCACATCTTTACTTTTAAGTATATTTTATTGATTACGCTACTACAGTTGTCCTATTTTTTTCCCCTTTCTTCCCCTCCACCCTGCACTCCCCCTCCCACCAGCATCCACCTGTTCCCCGCTCCCCCCACTTAGTTAATGTCCATGGGTACATGTAAATTCTTTGGCTTCTCCATTTCCTATAGTGTTCTTAACCTCTTCCTGTCTATTACAAAATAGACAATTATGCTTCTTTTTCTCTACCTTCTCCCTCATTCTCCTCCTCCCTCTCCCTCTTGATAACCCTCCGTATGATCTCCATTTCTGTGATTCTGTTCCTCTTACAGTTGTTTGCTCAGATTTTTTTTGTTTTTTAGGTTCAGTTGTTGATAGTTGTGAGTTTGTTGTCATTTTACTGTTCATAGTTTTGATCTTCTTTTTCTTAGATAAATCCCTTTAACATTTCTTATAATAAGGGCTTGGTGATGATGAACTCCTTTAACTTGACCTTATCTGGGAAGCACTTTATCTGCCCTTCCATTCTAACTGATAGCTTTGCTGGATAGAGTAATCTTGGATGTAGGTCCTTGTTTTTCATGACTTTGAATACTTCTTTTCAGCCCCATCTTGCCGGTAAGGTTTCTTTTAAGAAATCAGCTGATAGTCTTATAGAAACTTCTTTGTAAATAACTGTCTCCTTTTCTATTGCTACTTTTAAGATTCTCTCCTTATCTTTAATCTTGGGTAATGTGATTATAATGTGCCTTGTGTGTTGCTTCCTTGGGTCCAACTTCTTTGGGACTCTCTGAGTTTCCTGGACTTCCTGGAAATCTATTTCCTTTGCCAGATTAGGGGAGTTTTCCTTCATTATTTTTTCAAATAAGTTTTCAATTTCTTGTTCTTCCTCTTCTTCTTCTGGCACCCCTATGATTCAGATGTTGGAATGTTTAAGTTATCCCTGAGGTTCCTAAGCCTCTCCTCATTTTTTTTTTTGCATCTTGTTTCTTCATTCTGTTCCAGTTGAAAGTTTATTTCTTCCTTCTGCTCCAAATTGTTGATTCGAGCCCCGGTTTCCTTCCCTTCACTGTTGATTCCCTGCATATTTTTCTTCATTTCACTTTGCATAACCTTCACTTCTTCCTCTATTTTGTGAGCAAACTCAATCATTTCTGTGAGCATCCTGATTACCACTGTTTCGAAGTCTGCATCAGATAGGCTGTCTATCTCCTCATCACTTAGTTCTTTTTCTGGAGTTTTGATCGGTTCTTTCATTTGGGTCATATTTCTTTATATTGGCACACCAGTGACATTGTAAGGGGTGGAGCCTTAGGTATTAGCTAGGGTGGGGCAATCCACTTTGCCTTGTTGTGGTACTGTCTGTGGGGGAGGAGTCAGAGAGGGAACAATGTCATTTGCTTAGCTCTCGCCCTGCTTCCAGTCACTTCCCTCAATACCCCAAAGTGAATTGGGCCCTTCTGGTGCTGATTCCTGGGTAGGTGGTTTTGTATATTCTAGGACCCATTGGGACTCTCCAATGAACTCTCCTGTGACACTGGCAGTTTTCTGCTCCACTGAAATGCCCACAGGTTTTTATACCAGAGATTTTGAGGCTTTATTTCCCTGTGCTGGAACCCTGTGTTGCATGGTCTGTCTCACTCCCCAGTTGTTCCTCCTGGTTTATCCATACATGAATGTGGGGCTGCCCCATCTGCTGCCTTGCCAAGAGTCCTCTCTGCCTGGGTTGCCCATCTCTGCTCCTCCTACAAGTCTGGATGAATGTTTCTTCTTTAACTCCTTGGTTGTTGGACTTCCATATAGTTCAATTTTCTGACAGTTCTGGTTGTTTTTTGTTTTTAAATTCATTGTTGTCCTTCTCTTGGTTGTGCAAGGAAGCAAAGTGTATCTACTTACATGTCCATCTTGGCCAGAAGACTAAAGACATCTTCTTTAGTCTTTCATTTATTAGTGGGCCCTTACATTGCTTTCACATCTTAGCTATTGTAAATGATACTGCAATGAACATAGAATTTCATAAATCTTTTTTACTAAATGTTTTCATTTTATTTGGATAAATACCCAGAAGTGGAATAGCTGGGTTGTAGGGTAAAAGTTTTTTTAGTTTCTTGAAACATTTCCACACTGTTTTCCACAGTGGCTTCACCAGTCTGCATTCCTACCAACAGTGCTCTAGGGTTCTCTTTTCTCCACATCCTTGGCAACACAGGTTATTTGTTGACGGTGTGATACTAGTCATTCAGATTGGTATGAAGAAATAGCTCATTGTGGTTTTGGTTTGTGTTTCTCTCACTATTTTAATGTTGAGCATCTTTTCTTATGCCTGTTGGCCATTTGTATGTTTTCCTTGGAGAAATGTTTCCTCACGCCCTCTGTCCATTTCTAGATCAGATTGTTTATGTTTTTGTTATTAAGTTTTATGAGTTTGTTATTTATTTTTGGATATCAATGACTTATTGGATATATCATTTGGGAATATATTCTCCCATTCAGTAAGTTGCCTTTGGTTTGTTGATGATTTCCTTTGCTGTGCAGAGCTTTTTATTTTGAGGAAGTCCTATTTTTTGTTTTTGCTTTAGTTTCCTTTGCTCAAGGAGACATATCCAAAATGATATTACTGAGATTGATGTCAAATAATTTAGCACCCATTTTTCTTCTAGGTGTTTTATGGTTATAGGTCTTACATTTAAATCTGTTTTTAGTTTATTTTTATATATGGTATAAAGAGTGGCCTAGCTTCATTATTTTTGCATGTAACTCTCCAGTTACCCAAAACCATTTATTGAAGATACTGTTTTACCCCATTGTATAGTCTTGCCTCCTTGGTTGTAGATTAATTGACCATATAAGTAAGGGTTTATTTCTGGGCTCTGTATTCTGTTCCTTTGATCTCTTTATCTGTTTTTGTAGCACTGGCATAATTGAACTGAAAAACTGTTGCAATATTCTTTACGACTTTAATTATGTAGACTTCTTCATCTAATTATATAGGACAAGCTGTGTGGCAGGTTAAGACTCTAAACAAATACACCTATTTACATTATACAGGACATTTAAAAATTTTAAATAAGGAATTTTACAAACTCTACCATTGTTTCTCATCACAAAATAATATTAACAGTATATTTGCATGGGCAAATATTCAGTTGCCATTTATTAAAAATAACAAGAAGTAGTCTGTTTCCAAAATGATTTAATTTAGATTTTATAAATTAAATTACAGTATAAATATTTCTCAATTTGCAGTGATTGAAATGGCACAGTATTTAGAAGCAGTTCTTTGTTCCTAGGTACATCTATAAAGATGGAACAAAATCCAGAGTCAAGGACACCGAGGTGAGTGCTCAGGTCAAGGGCACACAGTGAAATCCCTACAGGCATGTTTAGTCTGTTAGGTAGGATTGAACAGGTGATATAAGAGGGACACTATGGAGTGCCAAAATGAATGTCTGGATTTTTCCAAGTCCTAACCCTGTATAATGTTCAGCCATTCTCAAAAATATCAGAGAGAATAGTATTGTAGTCTTTATTCTTGAGTAGGGAAAATATCATTCTGCCATAGGTAGGAATGTATAGTTATTAGATCCCTGATTCTGTTCAAAGGCACACTCTTCAGCCCTGTTCTCAGTCACACATGAGAGCGCAGCAGGATGGGAAAACTGGAAGACCAGCATTGGGGAGGAATCAGTGAATATTGTTAGAAATGTGCCTTTAATATTGTTTCAGATAATTTGTCATCCTCTTTGTTCTATCTCATATTTCTGTAAATTGATTTGTGTCACACTTATGGGTCTAGACAAATCCTAGAATGTAACCATCAGGAAAGAGATGGTGACAGAGGAATTCAGGCAGGTGGGCAAGCACAATGAGTAAAGAACACAACCACAGATCACTGTGAACAGTGACATGGAAGCTGGAGTTGGGGAGCCCTATGCCGACAGTAAGTCAGAAAGGCGAAGCCTGTGGTGTTCGGGGCAACTGATTCAAGGACAGACAAGCAGCATGACACAGAATGGCCCAGCACATGCACAGCTGTTCAGCCCATGACAAGGAGGTGCCAAGCAGAGCAAAGCCTCATCCCTGTCTGGATTCAGAGAGAATAAACAACTGAGCAGAAAGGACTTGTGGAGAAGGATAATTACTGAGGCTACATAGATTGACTAGATCAAATGGCAGCCCGGAGCTTGACAGGAGACTATGGCATGACGGACTATTGGGATTTGGAGTCAAGTCATGTTGAATTGATCTGAGGAACTGGGAGTGAATCTGAGATAGAGGAGAAGTTCAAAGGTCACTGACTCTGGGGAGAATTAGACTTACCAACTTTAAAAATAAGGCTTCTCCAGACCTTTCTACAAATGTTGGTTAACAGGCCAACCTGTGCATGTTTAACATAAACAGCTAAGTTGTGCTCCTAGCATCTGCTTTACATACAAGGAAATCTGGATTTGATGCCAGTAATTGGCTACAGTCCATCACTGGGTATAACTCTTGATGTCAATTTGCCACTTGCAGATGAATCCTTTACTTATCATCAAAACAATCTTCAGGTCAAATTTAAATGATAACACATAATGTTAAGAATGAAACCTAGATTTCTCTGACTCCAGGTGGCACGATAAGCATATTTACTGGTCTCCCTTCATCTAAGACCTAATTAATATAATAGCAGTGAAAACAAAAGGAATAATAAATCCAAACCAATGAATAAATTATGGAAGGAGGTTATTAGTGGATGACAGATTTCAACAGATTTCAACAAATTTCTGGCAGGCAGAAATCAAATGCTAGTTCTTTAAAAAAATCAAACATAGAGTAGAGAGTCACAGTCCAGAGTATCCAACACAACACCCGCAGAGAGGGGAGACAGCATGCTCAAAAGCTCCAGATTTAGGTTCAGAGAGTAGTGGGAGAAGAGGCTAAAATGGTGATTAATTGAAAGTCTATCCATGGAACTTTGGAGGTCTAGCTCCTCTCTCGCCTCCTCTGTCATACTCGCTTATTAGCACCCTGATATATACCTTCCTGTATAGAGGAAAGATGTTTTTTCTAAGGAGATTAAGTTAACTAGTCAAAGAGGACTGGAATTGCACTGGTGAGTAGAGTGTTCGTCTCCAAAGTGATGCTCTTCTTAGTCTGACATCTGGCAAGTCCCAACTTAGTGAAAAACTATCCATCCATCTGGAGATAAATAAATCCTGCAAGTCAAGCTATGCCCGAGTACTCAGAACTCTCAGGGAACCATTCTACCTATCATTATAAACTTATGCAGGATAATAATGGATCACCAGATACTTGAAGAAAACCAGCATTGTAAAAAAGAAAACAAACAAACCTGATCCCAGAAGGAAAAACGAAAATTCTGAGGACAGAAGAGGGAGAAAAATCCCCTCAGAATTATTCAACTTGACCTTTTGCCCACAAAACATGAACAGGATGAAAGGGACATTAAGAAAATCATTAAAAACATGGAAATTAAACATTATGATTCAGTAGAAGATTTAGCAAAGGTAAAGATAATTAAATCATGAAGAATATATAATAAAAATCAAATATATGGAAAATATGGTTAAAATTGTTTTAGGAATAAATGAATCAATGAAGCAGGAGCAAAGAAACACACTCATCAGTAGCATTGAGTGCTAAAATAAAATGGAAAAATACCATCAAATTTTCAAAAGAAAATAGTTTTGAATCTAAAATTCTATAAACAGCTGAATCAAGTGTGAAGGTATAAGTAACATATTTTCAGATTTATAAGGACTCAAAAAATATGCCCATATACATTGAAGGTATATTTCAGCAAAACAAAGGCAAAGCCAGGAGAAGAATGTGTGACTTGAGTGAAATTATGGAACTAAACCAAGAGTTTGATGAAAAGAAGTTCTGTGATGAGAGCAATGAATTAGTCGAGAAAGTGATTAGTTCATATCACAGCAGGAAATCTGTGAGCCCTAAGGAAAAAAAAATGTCTTCAGATATAGAGAATAAAATTGAATTTGCCAATAGGAAGGTCTGGTAAGAGTTAGTTGGTATTATGACAGCAAATAGAAAGCAAACCTGGAAACTCTGGGGTGGATGGGGTGGGGGCAGGCAGAGGAGGAAACTGCCTGGTAAAGTTATGGTTTATAGGAGCGCTTCTAAGCTTTGGTGACCTATTAGGGTCACATGGGGAGCCATCAAAAGCCTGATGCTTAGGCTACAGCCCAGACCAGTTGCATCAGAATGCGATATTGGGATCCAGGCAACTTATACATATTTAAAATTCCCCAGGTGATTCCAATGTGAGGTCAAGATCAAGGACTACTAATAAAATATAAGCAAGATAAATTTTGACATAATTTTGAAGAACTGAAGAAAAATAAGAAAAGGTAATTACTTTGACTTTGATGCTAGGAATCAAAGAGACTCTGGAAGTGGAAAACAAAAATTCTATTATTTTTTGCTGTGTAGTTAACTGCATTTATATAGTTCAAAAAGACAACATTAATTTTGTTTTTAACTTTTAGCATAAATTTATAGATAACATTATAATAGAAATTCTATTCTGAGTTGATTGTTTATCTCTCACTCATCACTTTGCAGGAGTTTGCGTATACTAAATATTTTCTTAAAATGTTTTGTAAGACAGAAAATGAATATTTATAACATCATTTGCTTTGGACCAATATAAATTAAGAACACTATCTTCTCACTTCACTCTGTTCCTGGTTCAAATGTAGAGTCTCTCAGAGGTATCCCCTTCTGCCATATGTACACACCCACCCACGTAAAATGGTAGCCTCCATAATTCTTACTCTCTTACTCATTTTAATTTTTCTTCATAACACATATAAACACCTGATATTATGCATCTAATTTTGTTTCTTATTCCCAATTATCAGAAAAATATGCTCAGTGAAAAGTGGAAAACTGTTTACTGCTTATATCAAGCAAGGGTGGGTACCTAGGAGGCACTTCATAAATGCATACAAAGCCAATCAATGAATGGACTAAACTGTAAGGTGTACATGGGCACGGACTATGCCTTATTCCTTTTTTTGTCTGTTTTTCACTATGAGTCAGAATGTTTGTTGAACCAAGCTACAAGTGCAGTAAGACAAGGTATAGGTCTGTTGTAAGGGAACAATTTAGTTGATTTAACTTATCTAAGACTTCTTAAATTTTTACGTAAAAAATACTCATCGATACCCTATAATTTTCAAATCCCTGGATAAGGTACCAAGACACGCAAATCTCGTCCCTGATACCCATGATGTACTTGCCGACCTTACTGTGCTCATTTAAGCTTTATTCAAATGACTGCCTCCCGGTCAAGTTTAAAATGAGATGCGGAAAAAATGTAGGTAAAAGATTTGGACATGGTTTCATCCAACGTACATGAAAATGTACGATTCTAAAATTGTTAAAAATACAGCATAGCGAATATGGTTAGTAGTTGTGTATAACGACAGGTGGTGCCCGGTGGGCACCGGAAGTGTCCGGGAAACACTTTGTTAAGTGTATGACTGTCTAACCACTGTGCTATAGACATGAAACTAAGACAAAATAATACTTAATATAAAAATGAAATAATAATAATTTATAATAGAAGATAGAAAAATAACACTCATACAAGTAGTTAACATGTGTCAAAATTTTAATTAATGACAAAGGTGATTCAATGATGACATAAGAAATTCAGATTTATAAGTTAAGTAGAAAAATAAATTTGGGACAAGATTGCTTAGTCTGATAGAAAGGGAAGGGACAAGCCAAGGAACACGAATAAGGGCTCATGGGCAGGGACAACGGGGAGGGGCATTGACTGCGGGAGTTGGGGGGCAGGGCAGGGGAAAGCAATGGGGAAAAAGGCCGGACAACTGTAACTGAATAACAACAAAATAATTGCAAAAAAAACCCCAAATAAAACAAAACTCACCAATATTCTAAAAGACAGCATGGGATGATCTTCAGAGGATATCTTCCCTATAAAAGAGGAAAACAATCATACCTGGTTCATTTTCTACAGATCAATCTCTAACTTTACAGAGTTATAAGCCATGAACCCTCATCAACTGTGAATAGTAAATCAAAATTATATTCCCTGAGAGAATCAAATAGCCCTCAGGCATTCTTATTAGAATATGCCCTGCTATAACATTTTTTAAAATGATAAAACTTTTTCCTTGGCTGGTGTAGCTTAGTTGATTGAGCACAGGTGGGAACCAAAGGATCACTGGTTCGATTCCCAGTCAGGGCACGTGCCTGGGTTACAGGTCAGGTCCCCAGTGAGGGCCATGTGAGAGGCAACCATACATTGCTGTTTCTTGCCCTCTCTTTCTCCCTCCCTTCCCCACTCTCTAAAAAAATAAATAAAATCTTTAAAAAATTATAAAACTTCTTTTTTGCCTTATTTCCAAGTTCTGGTTATTTCATTTTTTGAACACACACTAGGTTAATCAATACCTAAATGGTGTGGTAAAAAATATACTTACATGAAGAGGAAGAAAATAAATTTGAAAAAGCAAAGATATTATTTATAATACATGAGTATTTTGAAAAAGGGGTCAAAGACTCTTCACTTTAAAAGCTTTGAAAATGTTTCTATTTAATTAATATTTGCCTCAATCCTCCAAGGGATACAGATAAGGAAACACTTGAAAGTATTCTGAGCGTCTCAAAAGAATTATGTTGTACTGTATACAGCATTTTCTCTTCTTCAAAAACAAAGCCATTTGTAGCTACTTTTATATGTAAAATTGCCTAGTATGCTAGTTATAATTAATAAGAATAAAACTGCCAGACAACAAGAACATGCTCTACCCAAGGTGTTAGAGAGCATTACTAATCTTCTATTTTGTATTCTTCATTTCCTCTTGGCCCTTTTAGATAGTTTCTATTTCCTTTTTCATGTTGACATAGTTTGCAGTGAGTTCATTATAGTTTCCCTGTAGTTTCTGGTGATTTTCTGTGGGCTCATCGAGTTTCTTGAGCTTCCTGATAACCAATGCTTTGAACTCAATATCTGATAGTTGGCTTGCCTCTGTTTCATTTATCATTCTTTCTGGGGCTTCCTCCCTTCCTTCCATTTGGGGATTGTTTCTTTGTCTTCCCATTGTTTGTGAGACTCTTCTTGCTAGCCTTTGTTTCTTAAATTGATCTGTTCTGACTCGCTGGTTTTATGGTATGAGCTTCTATGGTAGAATACCTGCGTGATTCAGTTGTGTAGTCTCCTTAATGTCCTGAGCTTGCTGGTCTTAGACTGTCGTTTATGTTGGCTCTCTGTATGTATTTGGGTTTTGGTTGTTATTGTGTCTTTCTTTGGTGGGTCCTTTCCTCCAGCTAGTTAACTGAGGGTCACTCCGTCCACCACGCCTTGTATTCTGTTGTGCAGGTGTGGACAGGTTGTGTTGAAGCTGATTCTTCTGTGTGAACAAGGTTTTGAGACTTCTCTCTCACTCTTATTCAGTTGTTTGTTGTGGGTAATTTCTCCACCAATTGGTGTATTATCCGTTCAGTCCTGGATTGAGGTTAGTGTGGGTTCCACTTCCTCCTTCACCTTCTGTTGTTCTGTGTTGGTGGTTCCTTTGTTGGTGGATTTCCTCTTTCAGCAGGTGTACTGGTGTTCATTGCTCTCACCTTGAAAGTTCTCTGGAGTAGTGAAGTTAATTTTGTGTCACTGCCTCTGTTTTATTGGGCTGACCCTTGTCTGGGTCTAACTCTGGTCTCTTCACAGCTCCAGGTTTTAATGTCTCACCGTCTGATCTTTCAATTTCCCCTGTAATCTTGGTCACCAATCTTCTTATATGCTGGAACACAGCTGGGTGATCACTGTGCTCCTCAGAAAATCAGCCAGATGTCTCACCAGTGGGCAGGAGAAAGCGGACCCCACTCCCTCCTATCCTGCTGCCATTTTCTTCTCCCTAATCTTCTATTTTGGAGGATGTTTGACTAGAGATAACTTTTCAGTCATTATCTTTTGTTGAATTCTATTGCCTTGGGGTCTTGGAGGCCCAGGGCTCAGTGTTGATGCTTTGTCCTTGAAGTCCCTCTACTTGATAATCTCTGGATTCCACTAACACTAACTGTGCATGAGCTTCAGGTACTTGATCATAACCTGTTTGGTGCCATCCCCATATTGTTACATGATTGCAAACCATATCTTTCTCAAAACCCTGGGTGCCTCTGGAGGCCATACATTTTATTTGCCCAGGACAGAGCCAGGCGATGGGATCTAAGTAACCACAAGTCCATCCTAGAGCAGGGGCTCTGCTCAGCTCTCTTGCAATGTTAAAGAATGTGCAAAAATTACTGGGCCCCCTTTAAAGGCCAAATGAGGGGGAAATTGCAGTAAGTGAAATAGTTACCAGTTTCTCTTGCCTCATTTCCCGCACCTCCTGCTTCTTTTATTTTCCACCCAACACCCAGCAGCTTCCTGACACGCCTTGGTTCTTGAAGGCTTTGGTGGGCTCCACCTCCTTTCTCTGGAGGTGCTTAGATGTCTGGACCTCTTACAGCACCACCTCCCTTTGGAAAGAGATTGCTATTTACTTACTCACCTCTTGAGAAAATTTATATGTATGTTAGGGAAAACATTATACTTCACAGTATTTCATGGGTTTGATTATTATTATTTTACAAAGTAATTGAAATACAAAATGCCTTGCCTAGCATTGTGGAGTCGGTCAGGTTAGCCCAATGGCTCTCATTCCCAACTCAGGTTTAGTTTTGCTAAAAATGTCTACTTAGCAGGGACTATAGGGACCCTATAGTTACGATGCCGGAGGTTGATTTTGAACGTTGTCTTTGTCTCTGCCAGAGATTTTTTTTAATTACTTTATTGTTGTTCAATTACAGTTATTTGCATCCTCTCCACTCCCCTCCCCCCTCCCCCCAGTCCCCACCTCCCCCCCCAGCCTCCCCCTTCCCCCTTAGTTCCTTCCATGTATCCTCTACAATGATTCCTGGAAACGCTTCTCCCCATTGTCCCTTCCCCCCTCCCCCTTGGCTATTGATAGACTGTTCTTAATTTCA
>PVJI01021583.1:0-26822 GCA_004026765.1 Micronycteris hirsuta
GCAACTACAAACTGGGGAAAAATAATGCCAATCATATATCCAAAAAAATCACTAAAATCAGTAAAATACCTCTATAAAACTCTCAGAATGACTAAAATAAAAAATACTGACATCAAGTGCTGGCGAGGATGGGCAGCAATTGGAAGGCTTACACAGTACTTCTGAAACTACAAAATGGTACAGTCACGTGGGAAAGGTTTAGCAGTTTTTTCAAAATTAATCATACCACTTGACCCAGCAGTTCCACCCCCAGGTACTAACTATACGGGAATAAAAATGGTCTTCACTCACACCAATAACTGTACCTGAATGTTTATAGCATCTTTATTCAAAACAACCCAAAACTCTGTCAACCTCTGAATGGATAAATAGACTTTGGTACATCCGTACCAAAGGAGCAAATTATTGATGAAATGACAAACTATTAATACATTCTACAATTAGGACGAATATCAGAGGCATTATACTGAGTGAAAGAAACCAGCTTCAAAAGCTACGTATTGTATGATTCCATGTACATGACATTCTCAAGAAAGGAAAAGAGCAAACAGTGAGTACGGAGAGCGGCACAGTGGTTTCCCGGAGTTCGGGACACAGCACGCAGGTGACGGTAAAAGGACAACATGAGGGAGGTTCTGAGGGCAGTGAAATTACTCTGTAACCTCAAAATCCATAAACTGTACACACCCAAAATCATCTTACTGTTTATTTTAAAAAATTAAAAAAACAAGAATTATCAAATAGAGTTCTTCTATGTATGAAATATTGTGTAGTTATTAATGTGTCATTGATATGTTGTTAAGTGATGAAATCAAACTTGAAGGATTACATTTATAGAGTATGATCACATTTTTCTAAAATTAAAACCAAAATAAAAGTTACATGTGCGTGTGTGTTTATGTATGTATATGTATGTATGCATGCGTGCCTGTTTGTGTGTATCATGTTTCCAAGTACCAACATGCCGGAGATACTCTAGTATCTTTATGAGCGGTAGAGTGGAAAGAAATTTTAACCTTCTCAAATTATTGTGTGATTTTTTTTTTAATGGTTAAAAGAACATTTATTCCTGTACTAAAAATAATCTAATAAACTAATATCTCTTTATGCGCATGAGTGTTTTAGAAGAATGTCACTTGCACAGAAACATAATATAAATGTTACTATAAATAAAAACATGTTTAAAAGAATGCTTTTAATTCTCATATGTCTGTGATTTTAGTCTTAAGGGCATGTTGAGAGTTGAGGAAATTTAAGGAGTTTATTGTCAATAAACTTACAAGTTATAAGAAATTGTAAGTAAATTGTTTTATCATTTATTCCTTTTGAGCAGAAATATTATTGAGTTATTTAGTTATTATATTTAGTTATACATCACTTGTAGTGATGTATGTATTTTGCTAAGTCAGGGATAATAAAAGCATGTGAAACTCACACATCATATGTTTTTCAACAAACTAATATTCTTTTTCTTAATGGAGTAACATAGCCCATTACAAATGCTTCCCAAAACATAATTTTTCAATATCAACAACACTATTCAACTCTCTGTTATCAGGTAAAATCATCATTTAAGTACAGAGAATTTTTAATGCCCCTTAAACAAAAATGTATTCCCAAGTATCATACATACAAAACATCATAAAGTTCCTGAAGGTGGCAGCATCCTAAGCAATTCTGTCCTCAACCTTTGCAGTAAGCGATTCTTTTTTATGAATTAGTACTACCTTTGCTGGTTAAAATGGCCAGGAACATTACAAACCACGATTAATTGCAAAACCATGTACCTGTGGTCATAATGCTGTGATTTCTAAAAGATTACTACTTAAAATATAGGCTACGATTACAAATATAAGTTGGTACAAATATCTTTATCAAAGCCTCTTACATCTTGTGAAGATTTGTTCCCGTGGTCATTACATTAATGTCCCTGTTAATAAATGGTAGCAAAGTGACTAGGAGGCAGAGGCGCATTTCAATATTCCAACTTCCAACTTAGAGCTGTTATTTTTATAAGAGAAAAATAATTTTAATGCCAATTCTTTCTTTACATTTTTTGAAAGATGAGAAAAATAATTAGGATGAGTATGACTACAAATTTTGACAATAAGATGGCCCCATAAACCAGAAGTCAAATTTAAACATTAGGTGTTTAAAGAACTTACTCAATTCACAGTTTTCAATGAAAACCCATAGTTTTCTTGGCTGCCAATAAAATTTTATTTGATGATGCCCTTGAAGCTATTATGCTCTGTCCAGATGGTTGTGGCTGTTACCATGGTTATTTAAAGGCAAGTTTTGTGAGTGGAACTCTTAGGAAGAAAGAGTTCATTAGCATGGTCAGGATGACCACTGCTAGCCCTGATTAGATACTCGGTCAGAAATAAAAGTCCCTTCCAGGGAAATGTTAGCCTGCAGGAATAATAGAAACATCTCATTCATTACTAAGAATCACATTGTTTCCAGAACTTTCCCTCCATCCCCAGTTGGGTTATATCTCAATTCTCCCACACTCATACAAGGCCTGAAGAGAAAACCAGCCTGTTCTCAGTGATAGCAGCCATGAACCCTTCTCCATACTATTGATCAACAGAGTCCCTCTGAATATACGTATCTTTCCTTTAGTTTGAGATGTATTTCTCCATTCATAATAATTTATGGGTTGATTTCCATTCCCGTGTCTGTTATTTCATGTTTAAATTCTACAGTGTTTGTCAGTGACCTCCTAAGTTTTAACACCCATTCATCATGCATACTACATTAGATTGCCACACAATCACATATTTTGTAGAAAAATAATAAAGCCTTTACGTCATAGTTAAAGAAACAGGACGGCTGGGTGGCTCAGTTGGAGCATCAGCCCATACACCAAAAGGCTGCAGGTTCAATTCCTGGCCTGGGAACATACCTAGGTTGTGGATTTGATCCCCAGTTGGGATGTGTATGGTAGGCAACCAATCAATATTTTTCTCTCACATCAAGTTTCTCTCTCTCTCTTATCCCCTTTCTCTTTCTCTCTCAAATAAATAAAAAACATATCATCAGGTGAGGAAAAAAACAGAAAGAAACATGGTGCTGTTTTTGCACATGGTAATGTACAAGCCAGCTGATCCACCTATGACCACGTAGTTTGGAGAAAGTCTCTGGAAGGCGATAAAAGCAATCTTGACAGTGTTTTTTTAGACCTTTCCCCAACCAGAACTTTTCTCTCTGTTCCTATTGTATTTTCATACTATCCTTCTCTCCATTACTATTCTTTCTTCCCTTTATTTTATTTTTTCATCTCTTGTCCTTTCCTCTTCAGTTTCTGAGTCTGTGAGCCTAGTGAATATTAGGGTTTTTCCAGGAATATTTCCAAATGTTTGGGTAAAGCACCAGGACTGGGACTTGAAGTTACAGAAACAACAAAAGCACAGACCCTGGGTGGTGAAGGTCAATGGTTAGTGATAATTTAACCACGTTGTTTAGTACAGGAAAACTAGAAAATGGACATAAGGGAAGTTTAATGCAGTTTACTTATTACACATCGAAAACAAAAAATTTTCAACATACTTATTCAATAAATCTGGGCTTTTTTTTTTTTTTTTGCATATTTGGGACTAGAAAGTTGAAAATTCTTAAAAGATTGGCCATAAATTTCTCAGCTATTATTATAACTATAACCAGCAACCATATTATAGATAAGATGTGGAGAGAGAAAAACTATCTCCTTTATTTTATACTTTGCTAAATAGGGCTTGAGGAAGAGGAGATTTAAGAAAAAGGAAGAAAGTTATTTTAAAATAAAAATGGTTTTACTTAAGCATGAGTGATACAATATAAAATAGAAGTATAAGCAGGAGAAAATAAGTATAATCAGTATGGGGAACTTGAAAGAAATAAGAGAGAAATGAATGTTGAAATACAGGGAACAATGAAAGCATTCATATAAGTAATTAACAATAGCCTGGTGGAAAATTAAAGAAAATGGGTCAGAAAAAAAAAGATACAATGTTTGTGAATAAGAGAGAGACAGACAGACAGACAGACAGAAGAGAGAGTGAAAATATTCTACTGTCCAAAAAATAAAAAAAAAAATCTTGCAGATGGAAATAGTGAGCAGGAAATATTTTTGCAAAGTAACATGGCAGAAGAAACAGGAAAATTTTGCTATGGACGAAGAAAAGGCTGGTTGCATCGTCTGCCAAGTGGAAAAGATTCGGACATCTGCAACAGAGGAAAAGTGACTGTTGTGCAAGGGGTCACTTTGCCATAAACCATGTAGTGTGAAAACACTGGTTCTCAGTAACATGTTAATTTTCACATCAAGCATCAAGGACTATATAAATTAAATACATAATTTAATTATCATTGAAAACAATGATGACACTAACTGTATTTTAACCTCTTCATAATCTCATGGAATGTGATAATAAGTGAATTGCACAGAGCATCCAGCTCATTTCTGTGCTCAGCTAACATCACACAATAAAAAACCAAGTTTGCAGCTGGAATTTGCTATTATTTTGTGTTAGCTAAATGGAAAGTATTAGGTACCTTGCTTTTCGTACATATTTACTTGTTTCTTGATCCCTCCTGCAGTTTTTTCCCAAAGTGAACAAAGAAAGGAGGGGCAGGGAAGAGTCACACTAATTGTACCTCCCTCCCCTCCCTTGCCCATGGGTAGAACAGGCTAGTCACACCACAGGCGTGGCATCTGTAGTCTCCATTCCGTTTCAGATTTTCCATTAGAGCAGCGATTTTCAAACTCTTCATCCCATGGCACACATAAACTAAAAACTAAAATTCTGCAGCATACCAAAAAAATATTTTTTTGCCAATCTAACAAAAAATAGATACAATTTTTATTCATTTGCACTGACAGCTATTGTTGTGCTGGTTGTCATTTTTTTAATTTGACAGTCTAAAGGAAAAGAGGTCAGTGACCTTGACTAATTAGTCAGGCACTGCGGGCTTTGAAAGTTCTCGCAGCATACCAATTGAAAATTGCTGCATTGAAATATTGACTCTCCAAGGATTTCCAGTACAAGGAAATGGCAATGCAAGAAGGCAATGTAAGCTCTTAGTTTCTACAATTAGTAGATAATAGCTGATGTTAATTATCCTTTATGCAGCCCAGGATGCTTGACCTCTTTGGTTACACCTGTAGTGTCATAGAAATTCCATTTACATAGAAGTCCCAAATGTTTAGATGGGGTGGGTAAACATTGGGGCTTATCGTCAGGTTCTCCTGTGATTGAGGTAGAACACAAAAGATTAGGAAAGGGCTTTTTTCTTCTTCAACTCTGGAAAGGAAGCCTTAGAGTTATCCTCCAGACAGAAAAGAGTAAATGGAGAGATCTCCACCCCTCAAAGCAAAGACCGTTGGGCTTAAGAAAGGGGCTTTGCAGTGTATTTTGCTAGCCTGCTTCTCTTAGGCAGCTCTGCGATAATTCAACAAGTTCTCTCTAAAATCAAATGTATACGAAGCTCTGTCCAGACTCATAGGGAAGGTTTAATTACTTTTTAAATTAACATGTAATGGAAATTATAGTGTACCTGTGGTGCCTATGAAAAGTGCACCTACCATAGGTTTATGGCTCAATGCATCTTTATCATGTAACTACATCCCGTGTAACTAGCTCCCTGATCATTGTCTCAGACATTATCGGAAGACCCTCCATCATTCACTTCCAATGTAACTGTCAGTCTGAATTCAAACAGCATAGTTTGAATTCAGGGAGCTCCCATAAGACTGTCAGCTGATTTTTCAACAGAAACTTTGCAAGCCAGAAGGGATTAGCAAGAAATATTCAAAGTGATGAAAAGCAAGAACCTACAACCAAGATTACTCTGCCCAGCAAAGCTCTCATTTAGAATCCAAGGACATATAAAGAGCTTCCTGGGGTGGGTGGGGAACTAAAGAAGTTTATTACCATCAAACAGGCATTATATGAAATGTTAAAGGGTCTCCTTTACAAAAAAGACAAAAAAAGATCAAAAATAGGATCACTATAATGGCAATAAGTATATATCTATCAACACTTGAATAAAAAAATAAACAGAACAGAAACAGACTCATAGATAAAGAGAATATTTCTATGGTTGCCAGATGGGAGGGGGCTTGGGGGATGGGTGAAAAGATGAAGATACTAAGTAAAAATTGGTAGGTACAGAATAGTCATGGGATGTAAAGTACAGCATTAGAAATATAGTCAACGATATTCTAGTAACTATGTATGGTGTTTGATGGGTACGAGGTTTATTTGGATAATCACTTAGTGAGTTATATAATGTCTAATCTCTGGGGTGTACACCTGAAACTAATAAAATATGGCATGTCAGCTGTAATTGAAACATAAAAAATAATTTTAATTAAAAAAAGAAAAATACAATTTCATCTCCACCCATTTTCCTTAACTAGAGATAACTTTTTTATTATTCAGAGATAATTTACATATATGTAAACACATGTATATTTTAAATGTACCTTTAAAAAAAAAGGTTCATTCTTTTAAATGACTCTGTAATATTCCACTCAATGTAAACATCACTAAATATTGAATAAGCACTCTACTGATATGGTTTTTATTACTATTTTCAGATTTTGTGATTACAGTGTAGCTTAAATATTTCTTCTTAAAATCATTACTACACATATGCATGGATACCTATAAAATAAATTTGTCACAGTGCAATTGTTGAAACTAAGGGTTTGGAAATGTTATTGCTAAATTGTTTTCTATCAGTGTAAGACTCACAAATATAATAAGTAAAATAAGCAAGGACAAAAGAATAACATATTCTTCCATGTTATTTATGTCATACTCAAAGGTAGAAAAAACTTCTTATGTTGTTAGAAGCTAATGATTAGTTGGGGAAGTGTGGAGGGTCTCTCAGGGAGGAGGCACAGTGGTACTGCTCTGTCTTTTGGTTTGCGTGGTAGTTAAATGTGGTTTCTTCCTTGATGATGCTTCAAAGTCACACTTAAAATTCTCTTCTTTCACTTTATGTAGGCTATACTTACAAAATGTTTATTAACAACAGAAGTATAAAATGAGTTACATTAGGTTATGAGACAAAATACTTTTTACATGCTTCAGTGCCAGTTCGTTTGTTTTATTGAGAACAGTATGTCAATCTCCTTGGCTGATGTTTCTGTTATTTATAACTTTTTGGCTGCTGATTTGTGGTATTTTTATTTTTAGAGTTCATTGAGGCATAAATTATATAATCTGTACATATTTTAAGTGTAAAGTGTGATAAGCCCTAAGAGATATATACTTGAACAACTATAAAAATTAGTTCTATGCTTTAAAAAAACAGTGGCACTTAATATTTTCTTTTCAATAAAAGGGTAAACTTTAGTCATTTGGTAGTTTCTGGAAAATTGAAGGGAAAAACTAGTCAGATTATAAAATTATAGAGATTATATCTAAGTATCAATATTAAGGTGAAAACTCAGATATGTTAAATTGCAGAATGTTAGGACAACTTAAAAGTTTTTCCATTTATGTCATATTTGCCAAGTTCAAAAGTCTTCTGAATTATTATCATTATAAACAAAATATCTCTGTTAAACAAGTGGGTGTTGGTTGGTGACTATCTTCATATATTTCAGGTTGAGAAAAATGAAACCGAGATTGACTCAGTGACATGTCATTCATTCAATATAAGAACAGAGGTCTCTTTACCCTGAGTCAATAATGACTCCCAATGGGCTCATTAGCCTCTAATCAGAACTTTAAAGAGTAACTTTTCTTATCTGTCCAACTTTGAGTATGGAACACCGGTTTTCCACCGGAGATTATTTTACAGCACTATAAACTCACCTTGGGAGTCTAACTATGACTCCACCTTGTGTGAAGTGGAGACATACACAATGTTGAGTATAAAATTTGAGTCAGCAAACTTTTCTCATGAAGACAACATCTCATGAGATTTTGTTTTCAATATATGTACAGAGAACATATTTTTGTGATCAAAACAAGTAAACATTGTTACAGGAAAAATAGTTCTTTGAAATATACAATAATTGGATCAACTTTTCAGCATTGACTTCTGCTGCTATTAGTTAGAATAATACTCTAAGACTTTAAAGAATTATGACTTGGGCCCGGCTGGTGTAGCTCAGTGGGTTGAGCGCGGGCTGGGAACCAGAGGGTCCCGGTTCGATTCCCAGTCGGGGCACATGCCTGGGTTGCAGGCCAGGTCCCCGGTGGGGGCCATGTGAGAGGCAACCATACATTGCTCTTTCTCCCTCTCTTCTCATCTCTCTGAAAATAAATAAATAAAATCTTAAAATAAAAAAAGAATTATGACTTGGAAACACTGATAACTGTTTGCATTGGTGAATTAAAAAGCGATGCTGGCATTATGCCTTTTTCTCCTGAAAGCTATATATAGTTGTACCAATGAGCTAGATGGGTAAAAGGTGACCTATTAATGTTGAAAACAAATGCCCCCTGTGCATTTTAGGCAACTATTTTTGTTAGTCCCAGCTTTTCAACAAATATTGCATGATATAAAGTTATTACGTATTCTGTTTCCATTGAAAAATCTTTAACTCTGTAAAAGTTGGAAAGACAGTTATATTTTCAAATAAAAGTTATTTTTGATTTCTGAAAGAAAACATCACGTGGTTATTAACTTGACTTTTCACAGTCTAATAAGGAAACTTAAACAAGTCTCTTTACTTGAAAAAAAGAATTACGAAATTTAAATGTTGAGAACATCTAATTTTTGAGAATTATGTCCATCTATACTTTCACAAATGCAAATATGTTACACAGAAATTGAAATGCTAATATTTTCCCATTCTTTTAAGATAATGATTGTTAAGAAAAGTTATGCAGGTACAAACCTATTGCATTTCTTATTGACATTCATTTTGGTCTACCTATCCTCAGAGTCTCAGAACACTTAAACATTTAGTTGTTCCTGATTTAGTCTTTTTCCCTGTTCACCTGCTTACCCACTGTTAAATCTATATTTTAAGTAATTTCAGTCAGGGCAAATTAATAAATCCCAGATTGCTCATGAGAGCCGATTCAGAACGAATCTCCCCTAATTGTTCTGTGTTCACATGGGTGTTCACTTTGGCTCCTGTCTAAGCTCCCAGCCAAAGGGGAAAATCACCTTTCCACGCCCAACTACAAAGAGAGTCAAAGATTAATTCCTTTGGTGAGCAGCGTCACTGAATAAGCAGTTTTAGCTCGGGGTGTGTGTGTGTGTGTGTGTGTGTGTGTGTGTGTGTGTTTTAATGAAGATCTGGGTGTAGATTAAGTCAACAAAGTAGTTTTCACATAGAATGATACAGGATCCTGGTGTTGCCTTTTGTTAGAAATCACTTTCTGAAATTTACAATCTTTATTACCAAGTTTTTAAAATCCCAAATGACATGTTTTATTTTCTGTATGAAAGTTTTCTTTAAAAAGCACATTGTAATTTTTTTCTCAGCCTAATTTTATATCTTTCATCTCTACCCTTCCATAATAACATTTTCTTTTGATAATATCATCTTTTATGCTGTTGAAATGAGCAGGTCTTTGAGTTAGCTCTTCCTTGTCAGGAGGTAAATAATGGTGCCGTCGTTGTTTTAAAAGTCTAACAGTATATGGCACTGCGCTTCTTACACAGTTTCTCACCCGTCTAAATAAAAAGTCTAAGGTTAGTTATTGTCTGGTTTGAACTGGGCAAAGCGCCTGAGCTCTCCAGAGGAGCCTGGTCCATGGTTTCCTTATCTGGGATCACTTTGCTTTAAGAGAACAGCAACGTAGGTTGGTTGCTCATAAAAAAAAAAAAAGAGAGAAAAATCCCATAAGCTGAACTGATAATTTAGTAGAAGATGCAGAGGTTTTCACAGAATAATTAGAACATAGGTGAGGTTTTAGAGTTTCCATTTCCTCCCCAAACCTGCCTCCAGAAAGTATCACCACCGCCCCTTTCCAAAGTGGTGAATCAGACAATACAGGCCGCGCAGGGCGTGGTTTCTGCAGTGGCGACTGGCAGGGCTCCACTCCAGAAGGGCTGATAAACACTCCTTGAAAATGGCTATGACAGACTGGATTGGCTTTTGCCGTGAAGGCTATGACAGTAGGATGTTAGATGCAGGGTTTTAGGTGAATGCCACTGTAAGTGAGAAATTCTAAGTGAAATTGATCATATGTGTGGGTATAGGAACACAAACAGAGATTTGAAAACAGTTCTGTCTTCACAAGGTGGTAAGAATTGACTTTTGATGCATAAAATGAATGACTGCCTTTCATGTTGAGGTAATACTGACATAAGATAAAACACGTGAACGCCAAAGAGCTATGTCATTTGTATTCTTTCAGTTTGGAAGAGGAGCATAATCTTGCAACGTACTATAGTAATGAATTTGCCAACTAATTTTGGGCAAATAAAAGAACTTGTCTGGCCCCTTATTTTCTGGGAAATCCCCACATTTTATAACTTTAGCTAGCTAGGTTTCTTTAACGTTCTTTAGGCTACGCCAAGATCCCAATCAAACTAGGCAGGTTTCTGTTTTATTTTCTACAGAATACAGTAAGTGCAAGCTTGCGTATTGTCAAGTCCCCCAACTCACACCCTGTTCATAAATGAACTTCAGGGAGCATTTTAAAAACAGCAGAGTAACTATTTCCATGTTTCTTAACCACATTATCTTTACTTTTCTTATTTAATGTCCTTTTATAGTAAATTCTTTATTTTAAACAGACACATACATATTCTGTTTTAAAACTCTCAATTCAAGACTATATAAATGGCACTAACTGCATTTTGCAAGACATAGTAAACTAAGTGCCCAAATATCTCTCTGTTCCTTTCTTTTTTTTAAATTTTTTTAATTTAATTTTTTTTGTTCAATTACAGTTATTTGCATCCTCTCCCCTCCCCTCCAGCCCCACCTCCCCCCCAGCCTCCCTCCTCCCCCTTAGTTCTGTCCATGTGTCCTCTACAGTGATTCCTGAAAACCCTTCTCCCCATTGTCTTCTTTCTTTCCTCCCTTCCTTCCTTCCTCTTTTCTTTTCTTTCTTTATTCCTTCCTTCCTTCCTTTCTTTCTCTCTCTCTCTCTCTCTCTCTCTCTTTCTTTCTTTCTTTCTCCTTTCTTCCTTTCCTGCTGTCCTCGATTCCGAAAACAATCCGCAAGCATTTTCCATGTGCAGGTTTCTCCAGCCATCCCAAAGTAGAGTGCTCCTTTGAAATCTTCCACAACCCAAAATGGCATAAAGCAAAAAAACAACTACCACTAATTTCCATGGAAAATTTCTGAGTGTTCCTGACTCCAAATTCAACATATGCACCGTGTCTTTACTTTATTCACTGTGATCCAAACACTTAATTACATGCAGCTTAACACTAAGCATAATACCCTTCTGAGCTCTTTTAGGCTTTTCTGATGCCTTAGGATGCATCTTGCTAAGGAATGCACAGGATAAACGGAGATAAAGCACAGAGTTCAAGGCTGGGGTGCTTGATGCTGAGGTGCTGACTGTAGTTCCCGGGGAGGGAGCTTGGTGGGGCCACTCCTGCTGCTCCTGGTGCACACTGCTTCTATGACAGCTCACTGCCGAATGCACGCTGAAAGTTATTTTCACCTCTTTTTTCTGTAAAAGCAAAAATCTTCTTTGAATTTCTTTGGGTTAGCAAAAACAGGTACTAGTGTAGGTCCGACATAAAAACAAGGTGGTGCCACGGGAACTTTTGAAAAGGCGGGGACACCTGTGTTAACTCACCAGTATGAATATCTTCCATCTCTTAACTTGTGTTAAGTCAGAATATGAAAGGCCCAGACCTTCCTCTTCTAGGAGGTTATATTTGATTGTAAGTGTGTGTGTGTGTGTGTGTGTGTGTAAAAAGAGAGGCAAGCGCTTGGGGGCATGTACACGATCAAACTGCAATTCAAGTCAGAATGGAAACAGCAATCAAGGTATTTTACATGTGTTTCTTATGATTGTAAGACATATTCAAAAGGTCAAGGGAAGGAGGAAGCCTCCCTGCTTGGAGGTAGAAGCAGGTGGTAAAGCGATGGGCAGAGAAGGAGGCAGAGGCATTCTCGGCTGAAGCAACAGCATGAAGGGAGATGGGGGCGGCGGGCAGGGGTTGGTAAGTACCCTACAGGAGCGAGCTGAGCTGCCTCTGTAGGTAATGTAGTGCATCCCCATCTATCTTCACTTCTAGGGCATTGCATGTCTGTCTCCAAGAGATGACTTTGATGACCACACATAATGTCAAGTTAATCCATTCACACATTCGTCCTGAATGAGCTGGATTTCATCTCTACCAGAAAGTAGCCTCTCATTCAAGCATTGTTTTCTTTTGTATAATATATTGTATCATTTAAACCTTGAAAAGATAATGTTTTGGACCTGGTTTGAAACTTGAATTTCATATGTTTCTAAATTCTCATTTTAAAAAAAAGAAACTCAATGCTAAAAATATTCAACAAGAAATCCAGAAAGTATAAGTTATTTCCCAGGATTATGTTTTTATAGATGTGTGTGTTGGGGGGGGGGAGAGTGGATGCTGAAAGAGATTTTCTTGCACCTCTTTGTAAATTTGCAACATTACTTTTTTTCTTAAACAATTAGAAATCATTTATTATTTCACTGATTTACACATTTACTCAGCATTTATGATTGCATATTGCATTCCAAGAGCCGTGTGAGAACGCATGGAGTTTAAAATATGTATTGTTGTTTCCCGACGGGAAACTAAAAGCTAAATGAAGTGGAATAAAGGCTCTGTCAGGGGAAGTCCAGACACTCTAGGAGCCTGTAGGAAAACTATTGGCTCTTTAGGGTCAGGAAGGATGCCAGAGGTCAGCCCAAGCTGACTCTGAAGACAGGTAGTCAATCAGAGGGAACAGAAGGGAAAAGCACCCAAAGGAGAGAGAGAATGTTAAAGACCGTGAGAAACTGAGGACGATGGGAGAGCGTATCCAAGGACAGCGAAAAATGGACTTGGAGTGGCTACCATGCTACTGAAATAGGGGAAGAAAGACCAGGTTAGAGTCAAACTTGTTTAAGTCCTAATGCCTGGGGTCTTCCCTGTCTGATTTTGTTTTACCCTCTGGAGTAACTAACTCTCTCTGAAAGCGCTGTGCTAGCCTCCTTTAGATAGGGCCAAGTCCACACTGCAGAAGGCATGCAAGGCCCTGCGACCCCTGTCTCCAAGTGATAACTCCAAGTCCAATCTTTTTTTTTTTTTTAAGATTTTATTTATTTATTTTTAGAGAGAGGGAAAGGGAGAGAGACAGAGAAGGAGAGAAACAGCAATGTATGGTTGCTTCTCACATGGCCCTCACGGGGACCCGGCCCGCAACCCAGGCATGTGCCCTGACTGGGAATCGAACCGGGACCCTCTGGTTCCCAGCCCGCGCTCAATCCACTGAGCTACACCAGCCAGGCCCAAGTCCAATCTTATAACATGCCTGATCTCCCTTTTCCCAAGGACACAAATAAACTGTCAGATTTGGAGCCGTTGCTTAACAAGTTTCCTCTCAGCTTTACCTGGTAAAGTGGCTCATTCTGCCAGGTGCATGTAAACATGCCTCTCTGTAAAGCATTCCAGGGCCATTTCTGACCCCTGAGTCAAAATGAGTAACTGTCTCTCCTGTGCTGCTATGGTACTCTCATCTTACCTCCATTAAGTGAGCACAAAACATTTGACTAATAATAGCTAATAAATAGCTATACATACCACTTGCTATGTATAAGGCATTTCTTTATAATCATATTAATGTATTTAATTCGCATAATTGATGTATATAGTACATAAAATTATTTGTCCCTTTTATAAATGTGCAAATTTAGGCAAAGAGAGTTTAAGTAGCCTGTCTGAGGCCACACAGCCAATAAATGGTAGAATCAGGATTCAACCCAGCCAGCCTGGATCCGAGTGCCATGTTCTCAGTCTCTGCATACAATGAATTCCTGAAAACCAACGACCAAGTTTCACTCATCCTTGTATTCCCAGTATCCCTAGTGCTGGGAACATCCCATGACTGTTACATGCTAATAATATTGTTAAATATCACAGGATAACATTTAATAACTTCTTGTAATAATATGTTCTGGTCTAACTGCCTTTATAGTCAGGAAGTTCTTCTTCCTATTATTCACCTTCATTCATTTGTTGTTGTTGTTGTTTTAAATCCTCATCCAAAGTCATGTTCATTGATTTTAGAGAGAGAAAAAGACACATCCATGTGAGAGTGAAACATGGATCAGATGCCTCCAGTATGCATCCCAACTGGGGATCGAACCCACAACCTAAGTCTGTGCCCTGACCCAGACCCAATCCCCAACTTCTTGGTGTTTGGGATGATGCTCCAACCAACTGAGCCACCTGGCCAGGGCCTATTCTTCACTTTTGATTTAGTCCTCAGTTGACACAAAAAAAGCCCTTTGGTGTTCAATTTTTCCCTTTCTACTAGATCATTCCAATCATGATAGACATGTATTTTCACTACTCCCATCTAAAAAATACTCAAACAAACATACAAAAAACCCCTCTTAGACCTACTCTTTTCTGAGCTACCTCCCCATTTCTCATATTTTAATCCTTACCCAATGAGATTTTATATACATATGTGTATGTATAAAATTGATTTAGAGAGATATAGAGAGAAACACGGGTGTAAGAGGGAAACATCAATCAGGAGCCATATGCGCCCCAACTGGGGCTCAAACCCACAACCTAGGTATGTGCCTTGACCAGGGATTGAACCTGCAACCTTCTGGTGTACAGGATGATGCTCCAACCAACTGAGCCACCTGGCCAGGGCCTCCCTGTTTCTTTTTTATTCTTTGTAGCTAAACTCTTGGTAAGAGGCCCATGCACAATTTCACCATTTCATCTCCTCTTATTCTCTCCTAAACCCACTTCAATCAGGCTTTTACGCCCATTATTTTTCAAAATTTGGATCCAACCAATAGTCAGTTTCTCATCATTCATATAAAGTGACCTATCAACATCATTCAACGGAGTTGATCATCTTTTCTTTGACACGCTTTCCTCATCTGAGTTCCAGTACATCACGCTCTCCTTTTTATCTTCTCGTACCATTTACCACTTAATAGATTTTGTTTTCTTGCTGGTTCTGCCCTTCTCCTTAAGTTCTCATTGTTGGAATTCCATGAGACTCAGTCCTTGGTGCTCTTCTCCTTTCTTGCTGTGCTTCATCTTGTCTCATGACCTTAAAAGTCATGTAGAGACCCAAATTTTGACCATATGACTACATGACCAAAAGAACTATACTCTTCTAGATTGTAAATAACCTTCCCTTTTTCACTAGTTTGCAGAAATGGAACCTCATGAAAGCATGTATATGGGGCCTGTACTGGCAGCTGACTGGTTACTATACTAACGATTAAAACCCATAGTTGTCACTCTCAATTCATTTTGCTCGGGATGGGACAGCAGGACAACACGGAAAGGGCTTTCGTGCAGCTTTCATCTATCGCTCTGTTCCATAGGGACCCTGTGCTTGTTTGCATAAAGAGAACTGCCTTTCTCAGCCACCCCGCATACTCTTTATTACAGCAGATGTATGTGCAATATTTATTGACCTACAGAACACATTTGAATCCCATTCAACTAATTCACTCCTTTAAGTGACCGATCTAATAGGATAACTGGCCTGAGCACCCCTGCGTGTGAACCTTCAGCACACTTATTTTGTTGGTTCTTGTTTCCCAGCTGTTATGAGAAGACCGCCCGTCCCCACACACTCTGTCCTGCACCTGAGCTTGTCTAGAATAACCAGCATCCCCAGGATGTCTCGTGCATACTCAAGAACATGCCAGCCTGAACCTTCTATTCCGTCTACTCTTTTCTTCCTCTCCTCTCTACCCCCATCTGGTGCTGTTTCTCCAGAGGGTTACCATGTTCAAAGATGAGTTATTTTTACGTGGTTATTATCCTCACCTTCTGTCCTATATCATTATCGCCTCCTGAATCCCCCAAATGTGGATGCTACAATGGGTTCTGGGAAGAAAGATTATTAGATCTTTTTTCCCCCCAGCTGCAGTGTTGCCACTAATCAGTGTTTCTAGGTTTTAGTGAAAATATCATTTCAGTTTTACACGAGCCCCTCCTTTTTCAGTGGAGTCAGGCAGGCATCGAGGTCAAGAGACAGGCTGATATGATTAACAACATGCAGTATTCGTGACTGCTTTTTCATGACAACCAGTGTTTTATTTCCTGGACCAAACTTGTTTTCCTGACTCTCTTCTCAGGTGACATTCTCTGCTAGGTAGCTCACCAATACCTCAGACATACCTCAATGTTTGATGAGCCTGTACCTACATACGTACACACACAATGAACCCAGTCAAGCAGGAGAAAGCAAGCCTTCCTTACATTTCGATTCCTGCTTTCTGTGACTGGCAGCCCTTGCCTTTTAGGAGAAGCCACAGAAACAGAGGACACATTTTACATCGTTGTTTATTTACTCACTGCAATTACCAAAAGCTAAATGATCTCTTTTAGGGGGGAAAAAAAAGCTTAGAAGCTCTAAAATAAAAAGCAAACAAACCCCTATATATTTTATTTCCCTTGTGTCCTGTGAAACTTTTCTGAAATTGATTTTATTTACTAAATGTTACACTGTTATCAATAGGGGATGATGTGCAGGGAGGCAGAGGCTTCATGTACCAGAGAAAGACAAGCATAGTTTGGTCCAGGGGCAAAGCCTTGGTTCTAGGAGAGTGAAGCCCACTTGCCAACAGTACGGTGTGCATCACTCAAGAGTATTTCCTGGCCCACCAAAGCCTGAGACTTAGGGGGACAGTGATGCAAAAATCTTCACCTTTGAAAGATATTATAATGCATCATTCATTTGACAATCCTCTGAAATAAAAGAGGGCAGCAGTCTCTTTCTTTCCCTCCAGCCCACTGCACCACGGGGTCCAGCTCTCCCCAGTGGGAGATGGGGCCTCATCTGGGCTGCACATGGCATAACCAGGTCTGCTCGTGAACACTTCGATGAAATCTTCCCAGAAGTCTCAGAAATGCTTGGGGATTTAGAGGGTCGTCTTTTTTTGCATCTCCGGGTGTGATTAGCAGTGGAGAGCTCTGTCTGGTAAAGGATCAATTACAACTTTAGAAACACCAGAACTACTTATCCACCCCTTTTTCCCATGACTGCCCTTCATTGCTTCTCTACAGTGTGTTTATCAGTGTTATTGTGTAATTATAACCTTTGGTTTGTTTACTGGGTGATTCACTCTCTCTTTACAAAAGTCCCTAAGCAGATCACACTGAAAACCACACCATTACCCTTGTGCTTCTTCCACTCATTCTGAACTTTACAGTCAGACAAAAGCTCCTCATCAGCTGCAGAACCCAATTTTGGACTTTAGTAATGTAGCAACAGGGTTTTATTCTTGTACGCTGTGCCTGCTGTAAACTGTGAAAAACAGTATCACTTTGATTTGCCACTGTTTGATTTAGCTCTTAATTGCCTGGAGTACTGGCTAACTCATCATCATGAGTCATAAGGAGTCTAGCGTGTCCTGATTTGTATTCACCTGACTCCAGGCTTTTCTTATCTCTTCCCCTCAACTTCTTTCACCACCCTCCCCCTGCCCCATCTACCCCTCTTTTCCCTACCAAGTTTTCAGCAGTGCAGTCTTCCTCAGAACGGCATCTCCCCCCATGAAATGTTTAGTGTACTTAAACACGTTCCGGCCTTCTCTCAGCCCGCATCCCTTCAAGGACCGACACGCCTAATCTCAGCTGTGCCTCTCCACACCGCCCGCCCCCCACAGCCCCGCCAAGAGGCAGAGCACAAGTTGCTGCAAGCTCTAGAGCTTCTCCTCCTCCACCCAGTCATACCTCCCCACCCACCGCCTCTGCTCTGCTCCCAGTCTACACCCGGAGGCACTACCTGTGCTCCCAAGCTACTTAAACCATTATCTTCACTCCCCATCCCTAGAGCCAGTTTTACTGCTTACTAGAGGGGAAAAAAATCTGGAGGCAGCACTCAAGTCACATTCAGCAGGCAGCAGAGGAAGGATTCAAGGGCTCTAAGACAGTCCCTTTTGATCTTGTTTTCCCCCATAACCTATCACAATAAATACATTTTACTCTCTGACCCAGTGCATACACGTATACGCTGCAGAGGACATAAATTGATCTAATACACCAGAAGAAAGAACATACTAAACCAATTATATTCTGCACAGAATTAACTCATGTGAATTCAACCATAAATTTAAGAAAAACTGGAAACATATATTGTATGTGTGTACTCTTATTCTATGCACATTTCTGTGTTATAATAATAATAACAGCTAACACGTATTTAGCACTTGCTCTGTGCTGGCACAAATATTAAATCAGGTAATTCTCTTAACTCTGTGAGGTTGGTGCTAGTAGTAGTCCTGTTTTACCAATAAGGAAACTGAGGTACAGAGAAGTAAACACGTTTTTCCAGGGTCACATGGATAGGAAATGACTGAAGCAGGATTTGAACCCAGGCTGACACGCTGTGGAACTGCTGCCCTGCCCCCTTCCCACTAGATACGTATAAGCTGAGATTGCTCCATAGGATTATGTTCACAAAACAAAGTATATTTTTACTTATGTGCAACTTAAGGGTTTTCATGGATTATTATCACCAATGTGATTCTTGTTTCATCCACCTACTTTATAATTTTATTCCTGCAATATATAATTTATAGCAAATAAACTTGACAATCACATTTTTCCCAATTTTGAAATGGTCATATAAATACAATTCATATAATATTTCTAGTTAAATGTAAATATTTTAAATAAATTGCATGCAAGTATCTAGATCTCAGGACAGACCGACAAGAATAGAATACAAAGTAATTTAATAGTGCATCATTCTCTTACTAGTAAGTCACTAGTGTATCATCCTATCAGTCTTTAAAGAAAAGGGGAAACTGTGTATGTTAATGCCATCACTATCAATTGAATAGCAACTACCCCACCTGTACAAAACCAATAGCTAAGTGCTACTACTCAGGCAATCTGAAAATCCTAAGTATTGGAAATCTGAACAAAGACCAACTTCTTTCATTTAGAAAAAAAAAATAACAATATTTGGGTCCCATATTTCCATTATTATATGAAGTTTGCATTCTTTTTGTAATAGCGAAGATAACATAGCTCTTTCTGGTTCCTATCCAGGACCTCGTGGGCAGTATTTTTATCTACCATCCAGTTATCTTGTTAGGTCAGTGACGGATGCACCGCAAGAATTCGTAAAACATGCAATACCTGACTATTTAGTCAGGGCACTGACCTTTTTTCCCTTCGATTGTCAATTTAAAAAAAAAAAATGACCACAGCCAACCCAAAAACTATTTGCTGTGAATGAATAAAAATTATACCTATTTTTGGCAAATCAGCAAAAAATATATATATTTTGGTGTGCTGCAGAATTTTAGGAATTAGTTTATATGTGCCATGAAATGGCAAAGTTGAAAATCATTGTGTGAGGATGTAATAATTTCATTCATATATCCAAATGGTATTTTCTTTTAAAGGATACATTTTAAACATTTTATTTATTTTATTTTTAGAGAGAGGAGAAGGGAGGGAGACAGAGAGGGAGAGAAACAGAAACGTATGGTTGCCTCTCACATGGCCCTCACTGGGGACCTGGCCAGCAACCCAGGCATGTGCCCTGACAGAGAATCGAACAGGAACCGTCTGGTTCCCAGCCCGCACTCAATCTACTGAGCTACACCAGCCAGGGCCCAAGTGGTATTTTTTTCTGCCTTAATAAAAATGGCTAAATTTATGAATTCTCTGATTGAGAGACTATGCCAATGTGGAAGAAATTACTAGCAGTCTGAAGACCCGGGCTGACCCTGGATAAGTCCTTTCCCCCACCTCAGGCCCCGTGTTTTTCATGCAACGGTAGCACTAGGCAATCACCATGACTGTCCGTCCCCAAACCTAACATTTGACTATGTTGAAGGTCTATTGACTGCATACTGTATGGTAAGCACTGGGCTGAGCACTATAGAATTTGCTAGAGTGGATACATTTCCTCTTTGAAAATGAAGCCTGTCAAGAAATATGAAAAAAATACCTTGAAATTTGCACAACTATCATTAGAGTTTCTGTAAGTTACAGGATACCGTACTAATGCCTTAGGGAACTTAAAACATTTTTAGGCAATATTTTATACTTGTAGGCCTTAAACATGAGACATGAAAATAAGCTGCTTCCTAAACAAACACTTAGTGTGGCAAAAAAGTGCCACTGTAGCTCTTTGGGAGAAGAGGATCTGTCCAAAAAGAATTAGATTGTTAAAGTACCTTCTAAAGAGGAACAGAAAATATATGCATATCATTGTAATTTGCAATTATATAGGGTAGAAGAGTTATCACACACAAAAATCATCAGGGGATTAGACA
Organism: Micronycteris hirsuta; assembly: GCA_004026765.1. Lineage (NCBI taxonomy): Eukaryota > Metazoa > Chordata > Mammalia > Chiroptera > Phyllostomidae > Micronycteris > Micronycteris hirsuta. The sequence continues at coordinate 20,386 of PVJI01021583.1, forward strand.
TTTAAAAAGTAACCATGCAGCTTTACTTAACACAATTCCAAAGTTCCCTTTCTCTCAAACATATAACAAAATGTACTTATTACAAAAATATTTATTTCTTAGAATCAACAACCTTTGGAAGTAAAGGGGGCCTCAAATCATTGACCAGAACAGTCCCGCTTCGTGGGAAAGAATGCTGAGACCCAGATGTATGGCAGCCTTGCTCAAGGGAGGGTTTCCTTCCAAATGAATGGTAGGAAGGCTTTCAAAGAATTAACCACATCTACGAACACTGGGGCGCATAAATTCTTTTAAACAGGTGTTCTGGGATTCTTAGGGTATATTCCCAGCAGTGGAATTGCTGGGTCATTAGGCAGTTCCATTCTTCGTTTTTTGAGAAAACTCTATACTATTTTCCACAGTGGCTGCACTAGGCTGTCTTCCCACCAATGGTGCACTAGGGTGTCCTTTTTTCCACATTCTTGCCAGCATTTGTTTTTAGTTGATTTATTAATAATAGTCATTTTGGCAAATGTGAGGTGATACCTCAGTGCAGTTTTAATTTGTATCTCTCTGATGACTGGTGATATTGAATATTTTTTCATGTGTCTGTGAGCCCTCTGCATGTGCTTCTTAGAGAAGTGTCTGTTCAGATTCTTCACCCATTTTTAAATTGGATTGTTTGTCTTCCTGGTGCTGAGTCATATAAGTTCTTTATATATTTTAGAGATTAAACCCTTATAATGTTGGAAAATATATTCTGCCATACAGTCAGTTACTTTGTTGTTATGATGATGGTTTCTTTAGCTGAGCAGAAGCTTTTAAGTTTGATGTAGTAATGCTATTCATAATAGCCAAGATTTGGAAACAGCCTAAGTGCTCATCAGTTGATGAGTGGATAAAAAGTGTGGTACAGCCCTGGCTGATGTGGCTCATTGGATTGAGCACCAGCCTGCGGACCAAAAGTTTGCTGGTTCGATTCCCACTCAGGGCACATGCCTGGGTTGTGGGCCAGATCCCCAGCTGGGGGTGTGAGAAAGGCAATCAATCACTGTTTCTCTCACATACCATGTTTCTCTCCCTCCCTTTCATTCTCCTTTCCACTCTCTCTAAAAATAAGTAAACGAAATCTTTTTTCTTTTAAAGTGTGGTACATTTACACAATGGAATACTATGCAGCAGTAAAAAAGGAATTCTTACCTTTTGTAACAGCATGGATGAAGCTGGAGACTGTTATGCTAAGTCAAATAAGCTAGTAGGTGAAAGACAAATACCATATGATCTCACTTATAACTGGAATCTAATGAACAAAATAAACTAATGAGCAAAATAGGACCACAGACATAGAAACATGGAACAGACAGCTGTGAGAGGGGAGGGAAAGGTAGGAACTGATTGAAAGAAGGTGAACGGATTAGTCAGACATATGTGAATGACCCATGGACAAGGACAATGGTGTGAGGATTGACTGTGGGAATGGGAGGCGGGTTAGGTGGAGGGGGGCAAAAAGGGAAATATTGGAACACTTATAATAGCATAAACAATAAGATATTTTTTTAAAAGAAAAAAGAATGGTAAACAATTAATCATAACTTTCCTTGAATATTGCCAAGAAAACTCATTTTTAGTATTACAAATTTCTAAACACTTTCAGAAAAGCTTATCTTTTTAATGTTTCCATGTCTTTGAAGCATTTGAAATGCTTTGTCTTCAAAACTGAGTTCTACTGAGTAATTTAAGTTGGTACAGAAAAATAACAAGTATGTTGTGAAGTTATACTAATGAGTCACACACACTCAGGGGAAAAAAAACAAGTTTAACAAGCTCTTGCTGAGAACATACATTTACTAGACCTATTAATTTACCAAAATAATAATAATACTGATATAAAGCAACTGAGGCAGGCAGCAAGATAATAATAAGATAGCAGAGGACTCAGAACAGTGGAGAAGCCCTTCCTAAGCGTCCTAACCTGGTTCCAGTCCCACAGGTGCACGCGCAGCTGGCTGAGTGTGAGGGAGCAGTTGTGGTTACAGTTAAATCTGGGAGGGATTTAGAAAGGAACCAATGTGTAGTTAGGCAGTAAAAGAAAGTCCATTCAGCTTCTAATACTGCCTCTAACTTCAAAATCATTTTGAAAATCAAGGGCTTACCATTTAAATCAAATATTGATCCCCAACTGAGAGAATCTGGAGACCATTTATCATCACTTTGCCCCATACTGCTTTCAGGTGGGTATCTGGGAAAGTGTAGCATCAGCTGCACAATTTATCAACCTTTAAAGTTCAGGAAAGTTATTACATGGCTAATTTCTGCAAATGCCATTATGATGTGTTACTAGCCCCTGGTACATACCAGGCCCTTAACTAGGTGTCCACAGGGTTAAGCTGGGAAGACGGCTGAGACTGGCACAACCACTCATTTGTTCATGGCCGTCAAGTATGGCGGGTTCTAGGCACAAGCCACACCACTGCAGCACCCACTTATCGTTCGGCCAGTTTCGATAATCTTTAGTTTTAAGTGCTGAAACTTCCGGAAATTCAGAGATAATTAAATTATGCATATTTTTATTATAGACATAAAATTAATTCCCACATATTATATAAACCAATAAATTAACAATATATTAATAATTATTATATAATAATAATTCTATAATATACTAACAATTATACTTCAGTCAAGAAAATATTCAATAACTGAAGCTAAAATTAATTAATTTTATATTTTATTACTTTTATTATATTTTATAAATATGATACTTTTTATAAATACTTGAAATATTTTATAAACATTTGAACATTTGAATAAATTTGTGTAAGTACTACTAGTTGTTTCAATAATAAATGAAGAACAGGTAAATTTGGGTCTCTCAATTATTTAGTCTGCAGACAGAAGGGATAAATGTAAGATGAAAGGCTCCTTCCAAAAACCTTTACCTGACAAGTCCCTGGCTTACAAGTGTGGCTGCACAGACCTAAAGAAAAACTTAATATAAATATAAATATAAGACAATACTGTCATTTTCTCTACGAAAGCGTCATGCTCTCTGAAGTGCAACCTCCGTATGGATGTATTAGATCTCTAACACCTAACATAACACCTGACACATAAGAAAAACAAACCAAATTTATTGCATGAATGAATAAACTACTGAATTTCAGTAATTGTCATGTTTATATAAAGTTACTGTCCATCACTTCCTCAAATTATCCCATTGATGGAAATTTTTTTGTTGTTTGAATAATTGGGTATTTTTATACCAAGTGAGTGTTTGTTGGGATTTGAGCTTGGGTGGAGAAGGGGGTATTTGAGAACTAGGAGAACTTCCTGCTGGTACCAGGTCAGACTATGCCATGGGTGTGGCCCCGTTTGTACCACGTGACTCAGAGCAAAGAAGGTCTCGGGGAAATGCTCTCTTTAAAGAGCAAATCGCTGCTGAAGGTCAAACTGCTTTTTATAAAGGACCCTGGCATGAGGAACGTTGGCCCAAGCAGGTTTATGGGTAAAATTTTATTCAATGCCCAAAAGCCCATATTTTTAGAATAAGGGGAGAGACATGGTGCTTTCATCATGAAATGTCTAGCCCCATGGGACTTTTCCCAAATCCAAAATTTATGAGGACAGACAAAAGACAATGCTAGAAGGACTATATTTAATATATTGTGAGGAATTCACAGCAAAGACATACACACCAAATGCACACATATGCACCAATACATGGACACACACACTTGGCCTGAGATCATCCTCTGGAAAGAAGATAACAGGTAAGTGACAATAACAAATGGTTAAACAAATGTTTGGAGAGGAATACCTAGCCTTTAGGAGAGTTGATTGGGATTCTGGTTGTATAAATAAAAAGGATATGAAACTTTCCCATCAGGAGTTTCATTATCAACTTGTGCTGAGGAGAAGCAGCTTTATCATGGGCATCCTCAGGTGCTTCGCAGATGAGGAACATAAACCAGCTGTTGAACAAACACCAGGAAAGCAGCACTAAGCCTTGCAGAAAAAGTAATTCTGGTAAGGGCTGATGTGAACAAACAAGTGATGACTGCAAGGACACCCGCAGGTATGTCCTGATGAAGAAATGGTGGCAGGAAGGGACAATGATAACCACACGGCAGGCCATCCCTGTGAGGCCTTTGGCAACCCTACTCTAGAGCAAGAAAAGAAAGTTCACCTGTCTCTCTTCTTGGAGTAAAATAAGGTAGGGCCAGTTGCATCAGAGCTAACCCTAAGAACAACCACCTGCCAAGCCCTGTCTCTTTCAACTCTCCAGGCTTTGGCTCAATGATTGTGTCACAACCTGTCCCCTCTAGGACGATACACTTCCCTTCTCCACAGCCTTCTCCATCTACAGACATGCTCCATGTCCCATTATGATCCATCTCAAATGGTAACTTTCCAGTGAAGACTCTTCTTACACTTTAGAGCAGATTAGTGTTTTTCCCCATAGAATTTTGTATAAATTTCTCTTACAGAAGTTAGTAACTTCTGTGACATTTAATACATGTCATATTTTAATTCATTTTTCCCTGCATAACAGTGTTAGTTATGAGCATGCATACTTCACACATTCTTGTCGCAGATCCTAGCACAGTGTGTGCTCTCTAATACTTGTGGATGCTTCCCAGTGCTAGTGAGTGCCCCTCTCTCCCTGACTCCCTGGCAGCCTCCACAGGGAGGACGCAAGTTGTTGTTGATGACCCTTCCTGCTGGCCAGGGGATTAGCACAATTTGTGTCCCCTTTCATGTTCTCAAGGCTTCTCAGAGCAATGTCCCTATCATCGTCTTCAGGACTCTTAGAGAGCGAGGCTTGAGTTCAATGGAGCTGAGTTTGTTGAAGGGGAGAAGAGAGGAACTATTTTGATAATGCTAGTAACATAAAAACCATGAGACAATAGTGTTTCGGGTTTGGAAAACCATTATCATCAGGCTCAAACAACTCCTTAGGGCTATGAGGTCATTTACAACCTGGCTCCTGCTGATGCCTCTGGTTTTCTCTCTCACACTTCTCTTCACAGGCTTCATTTAATCTCTGTTGAACTACCCAAACATCCACAAATTCACCATGATTTCTCATGCCCCACATTGAGTTCCCATAAACCTTTGGTACTAAACAGATATCTCCATCTCTCAAATGAGAAAACTGAAACTCATGGGCAGTGAGTTGTTGAGCCAAAGCCACGCAGTAGAAAACCCAGAATTTGATCTGTTTCTCTGACCCCAAAGTTTGCTCCTTCCCCTCTATGCCAAGAAATTTCTCCAAATTAGTAGAAATATTCAGGTTGTCCGCCATTGCTGAAAATGTCAGAAACTGGCAGAAACAGCTTATAAATAATACAATACCCCCAGGATTACTGTGTCTCTACTCATTTTGTAATAGTTGTGATATAGTCACCAAGACAATTTAGGAATAAATTCTTATTAACTAAGCTTCTATGTCAAAGATCACAAATTTTGTTACATCTAATGCATTTGAGGCACTTACTAATAATATAGTTTTCTGGGACACACACTCTAAAAGTGTGACTTTAGTAAATGTAAATAAGGCCTAGAAATTGACATTTTAAGAACTGTGAAAAATCGTTTTCCATTATTTTTTTATTGTGCAAAGCATTGATTACCACCAAAGTTAACATTTCTGAACATAAGTATTTTTGATGGTAAAATCTTTTATTAAGTTCTTGTTGTTACTACTTTATATGATTAGACTGAAATAAAAGGTGATGATATTATATATTGACAGGATTCCTCATAGAATTGGGCATTTCTCTTATATTTACTTCTAATCAATATCCCTGAATATATGCAGATTATACTGGGTGTTCTCCCTGACTCTAAGTCCAAAATTCTATGACACATAATATACACCCTTGACTGCTTGCATGTGCAGTCCCAGGACTTAGTCATCAGCTTTTCACAGTACCAGGTTGATTATATCACGGAATTTTGATGATGTTTGCAGTTACTTGTGCTAGAAAACCCTCCCAAGAAAAAGAAACATGTTTTAAAAACCTGTTGCCAGTTTTCTTATTGTAACTCTGTCATAATTGCCAAAAGACATGTACTACTCCCTGAGGACAACTACAAATGCATTCTTGAAATCCTCAATAATAAAAAAAATAAAAAATAAATCACCGTTTGAGATCAAGTGATGAGGAACTGAACGCAACTAATAATAATTATTTTTCAAAAGTTGGGATAAAACAGTTTCCCTGGACATGGAGACTAGAAACATGCCATGAGAGCTAAGGTGGCAGAATTTCTGGAAAATTGGCCTTTAATTTAATTTAACTTAAAATATTTATTGGGCATTTATGGGGTCCCAAGCAATGCCAAGGAATCACAGGGAAGAAGACATATTTTCCAACTTTAAAGAGCTTTTAACTTCTCGTGAAGCCTGTTCATAATATCTACAGTACAAATCATACTGTCATAAATGCCAGTTC